>PVIR01004781.1:0-65114 GCA_004026965.1 Petromus typicus | reverse complement strand
GCCCTCAAGTTCTTAATAAATTAGCCTAAAAGACTTTTGTGTTATCATTTCTGCACAATCTTCTCACACACTGGTGTTTTTCTATGTTCTCCCTGAAGTGACCCTCAGCACACGTGCTGGCCCGGGAGACAGGAGTGGGGGAATGCAGGTTGCACAGATCCATTCTCTGCATTCCGTAGGGGTCTGCGTTTCACATGGAGGGCAGAGCAGTGATCTCAGGCGAGTTCATGGAATTAAGAAAAAGATATGTAAACTGTAGGGTAGAGCTGAGTGAAACATGCTTGGTACCAGCTAAGAATAACAGGAAGACACATACCTTTTCCGGACTCATTACAGGAACTTTCCCATTTTTAGCTCCTGTTGGGCCCAATGTTCGACTCTGGTTCTAGTCCTTGTTTCTTTTCTCTTCTTTCCTTTTGAGATAGAGTCTCACTGGGTAGGTTGGGCTGTCCTTGAACTCACTGTGTAGACTAAACTGACCTTGATCTCTCCGTGATCTTCTTGCTTTAAGTGCTGGGATTACAGGCGTGTGCCATCATGACTGGCACCAACGCTTATCTTTGATCTTGAAGATGTTTGTGTCTACTTGCTTCTCCTAAACTGGATTAATTTACCTGCCAAAAAGGGATCAGCATTGTGGGGCTCTAGGCACAAGGTCAGTCCCCATAGGAATTCTGTGGGAGACAGATGGAGACCATCAAGAACGCCAGCAGGGTGAGCCTCTTAGAGAGGCCTTAAGCACTGACAAGACTTTAGCGCACATTTTACCCCACAGTATTGATAATAAATTTTATGCAAAACCTTTAAATCTAAACATGAAACCCATATATGCTGACACTGAAATCAGTTCATTTTAGATTTCACAATTCTGGGTAAGTTCCGCCAAGGTGATTCTACCCCAAGCCCTGTCTCTCATCCTGCTCTGAGTTGCTGGCTGTCCCCCTCACACCTTCTGCCATAGCCACCTTCTGGCATCTGCCCCTGCTCCTCAGAAAGTTTGCTCAGGACACCCTAGGTCAGGCTCTGCCCCACCTCAGAGCTTCAGGCTTTGTGTTTTGCCCACAGGCCCTGCACCTTGATCTCTCATGGCAGGTCAGGAAACCCTCTCCCAGCACTGCCTTGCCTGGAGGGTCTGCACCTGAGGAACAGCCACAGAGTGGGCTCCAGAGGGGACTGAGCTAGAGCCTCCAAACGGGTAGGGATTCCACCTCTGCACAGCTGGTTCTCCCACAGACAGAGGCAGCCCACCGCCCCCTGGGGTTCTAGTTTCCCTCATGGTGCTCTCCTTGCAGAAGCAGGAGCCAGACTGGGCACTGGTCTGCTGGTAGCACTTTACTTATTTATCTTTCTACGGCTTGCTGGCAAGTGTATTAGCCAGGGTTCCCCAGAAAAATAGAGCCCATAGGATACCTACGGTGGTGGTGGTGGGGGGGGATCAGCTCACATGATGGCAGAGGCCAAGGAGCCTCATGATAGACCATCTGCACACCGGAGAACCAGACAAGGGACTTGCAGGCCCTAGACTAAGTGTGGGAGTCTCGAACCTAGAGAAGCTGTGGGTGCGGCCAGCAGTCAGAGGACAACGTCCTAAGGGAAAGGGGGAGTGATCTAACTTGTACCTTTGCATTTTCATCTGAGCTCATCTTGAAGGTGGGCAGCCCCCAAGTTAACCATTATACCAAGCAAGTCAGGGCTCAGGAAGACAGCTGGGTCTACGATGTGCAGGAAACACTAGCAGGCCCTTCTGGCTGCAGGAGACCAGCAGGCTTTCCAGACTCAGTGACTGAGTAACTCAGCAAGCCCTTCAGACCAGCCCTTTGTGTGCAAAGAATTGCCCACAAGTGAGAAGGACTAATTTGACTGGCTGGGAGAGGAGAACAGTGACTCCGCCAGGTTTGTATCTGTGGCTTTTGTGTAACAATTAAAGATAGAAAGATTCAAAACTCAGATAATATAGGTTGGCATTTAGATTTGCATAACTGTAAAGTGCATACTCATGCAGTCTTGAGACAGCCCGAGGACTGTGCATGAATGGACCCCTGAACATTTGGGGCCCACTTCAGGACTGGTTTGGTGCCTGTTTGATCTTTTGAGGGCAAGGACTTTACAATCACAACCCCAGCAGGGCCTGCTGCATGAGCAGGGCAGTCACACAGTCAGAGGCGCAGGTTCCTAGACCAGCATTGCCCTAGGTTTCATGTTATGCTGGCTTGGACTTGAAATTCTTAACTTTCCTTCACAAGGAGCCCTGCATTTTAATTTTTCTCAGGGCCCTGGAAATTAGACAGCTGGTTCTGGTCTCAGTACCCAGAGTAATGCCTATTAGATGCTATTTGTAGATGCATATTTAGTATTAGAGAACATTAATTATCAATAATATATACTCCACTCTATAACACTTGATTAACAGTACATTCAAAGCATGTGAAAATGTTAAAGAGACTGCACAAAGTAAGTATTAACTCTAAAAATTGTACCTGAAATTTAGAAATCTAATTTGATGTGTTAACTACCAGCTGCTATAGGACCCGGCCCTTCTGCAACAGGAGCAATTTATAAATTCTTCTTTTTGCCTGGTAGTGACAGCTTCTACTATTGAAAAATCTCACAGGAATAACAGGTCAAAAGTGTCGGGTACAAACTACTGCAAAGGTAATGTGCTAAAGTGACTGAGGTGATGCTATTAAGCCCCAAAAAATGAATATTCAAGTTTCATTCAAATGAAGTTCCTAGGAGGAAATGCCCTGTGTAGAACAATTGCTTTTTCTCAAGCGTATTACCAGTTACAGAATATTTACTCTGGCCTGTAGTTTGGGGAGCTGCAGATGTATCTGAATTACATTTGGAGAATTAGAAAGCAGGGTAATGTGGAGAATTATAATCAGGAGGTCGATGATAAAATAAATGAAAAAAATAAAGTACAATCCAGATTTTTTAACAAAGGCACTAAAAGGAAGTGGGGTACTGGAAGGGAGGACACGGGATTGAACATTGAGGTGCCATAATGTGTTCTCAGCATTTGGTCTTCTACTCAGAAGGGCTCAGTTAGAAATGACACCATCGTGTACGTTAAAGAAAACATTCCTGTCTCTGGTGATAGTAACTGTGATATTTTACAACAAAAGCCATAGGAAAAAGATGTCACTTTTCTTCTAAGCACCCTTCCTCGCATCTACCGGTGGATAGACCTTCATCATCAACACTGTCCCGCATTCTCTCTCATTCAGGCAACAGCAGGAAATGTTCAGAGCAAAGACCAGCCATGGCTTAGCATCGACATCAGCAGTGACCATAGCATAAATTCGACCTGGACAGGGGAGGTTGGTTGGGAAAGGAGAAGAAAATCTAAAGTGTGATCATTTAGTCAAGAATGATTTTTGGATTAAAATGCACCCCATGCTTGGGAGATCAACACACAAGGCTACAGCCAGAGGAATATTTGATCAACTTTCACTGAAAGTGTAGCGCCATCGACTCCTGAAGGACCTTTGTTTGGGGGATGGATTTAAGTTTGAAGCTGTTCCCTCCAGCCAAAACCCAAAGCACAGGATATAATTCATCTTTTTGTAAAGTCTGAGCACAAGTAGGAGAAAAGAAAAAAAAATAATAATAAATAGGAAGAACTCGCATAGCAAAATACTGCTTGTCATGGCATTTGGACAGTGGCAGATGGAAGACAGAGTTCTCTATAACTGGTGTTTACAAAAAAGACTCGGAATAGGGAAATTCCAGGAGGCCATAAAGAATACAATCAGGATAGGAAAGAAGGCCACACAATCGGAAGGATGAAAGAGCAGGAAGAGAGCCTGGGGCTGAGGCCACTTTGAAAGCAGCAGCTGGCCTGGGATTTTCACCAGTCGAGTTGATATGGGGAGAAAGCGTTACTATCAGAGCCACATTATATTATTTGTAGCTTCTTTGTGATAGTAACTTTTAGCATAGGTTAACATTTGAACAAAGTGCTTGTGCTTTTCATCCAGCATAGAAAACAACACAACATTTAATATTAGATGTTGTGTGTTGAAGAACCTTGGCCACTCCCACCACGGGAAAGTGCATTCAGGCCAACTTTGTCCTTGGGCCCCACCTGTTCACAAAGGTGGCTTCCCACCCACCCATCACACCCCCTGGCTCTTCTTCTATGCTTTGAAACTCCTTCATCCTTCTACCAGGCAAGCAAGGCCCACTGCTGAATTCCTTTCTTTTGAAAGCAATGAGATAGGACTCCTTTATCTAACTATTTTCTGTAGAAGAGGAAGCCACACCTAAGACAACTTTCAAAATGAAGCAAAGACTTCAAGGTGTTTTCCTAAGCCAGTAAGAACTCTCCTTCTAAAAAGAATCATTACATGTCTGAAAATTCACATTAAGACCTGATATTTTCTAAAACTAAGAGGTACCCATAATAAATATTTTAAAGCATTAAATAAGTAAATAAACAAATGAAATCTTATCCTTGTCCTGTCCCAAAAGATCAAACACCAAGTGGTTCTTTACCATGACTGTCATTTCTGTACAAATTACTGTACCACGAGACTTCTACAGTCACATTGCATATTGTCATGGCTCATCTTGATTATCATCTTGATGTGACTGAGAGAGAACTAGATCAGCAAGGCACACTTTTGGGTGTGACTTTTCTCATGTTTCCAGAGATGACTGACTGGCCTGCAGGCCAGCAAACCGAGGGGAGACCCACCCAGATTGTGGGCGATACCGGGCCCTAGGCTCATCTGGCCAATGGAACCAAAGAGGAGGAAAGAGGAAATCAGCCTGCACTTGCAGCTTGATTCCTTTTTTCTCTGAGTCTTGCTGCTGCTCTTGCCCACAGACAGGAGCCAGCAGTTTCCAGCCTTTCAACACCAGCTCACACCAACCACAAAAACAATCACAAACGTGGTAGAATGTACGTCTGTCCTGTGGCTGAAATACTTTAATAATATTGTTGGATGTTTAAATAATTGAATATTGTTATCACGATTTTGCCATTCTAAACAGAGCTTGAAATATATTTCTATCTATTTTCATGTATGTATGTTATTTCCTTATAAATATTTTGAAGTAGAATTATTATATAAAAATTAGAAATATGAAGCCAATTCTGAATCTCTTGGGTATACTTCTAGGATTTGTAGAAAGCTTTGCATATATATACAATTTCTATATTTCTGTATATTTAGCCACTCTGGATAGTGAAGTTTTTATTTTTTTTCAATGACTAAGTAGAGAGAAATATGGCTATAGACTTATTAGTCATAAAAATATATAAATTTTGACTTATAACTTAGTGGTCTTGACTAGTATTAACTACTTGAGATATAAAGGAAAAGTTGAAATTTGACAAAAGTTTCATTAGGCTTCCACCAAAAGAATTTCTAAAGTTTTTCCTTGCTGTTAGTATCTGTGGTCAAGCACCAGCGTCCAGGTAAAATGATAAGAGTTGTGCAGAGTGGTTTAAAAACTTTAAAGTGCAAAGTTATTGGAAGTATTTTATTATCAAAAAACTTCAGTTGAAGTGATGATCTCATCAGTTTGCATCAAGGCAAGACTAAGCTGAAGGGCTACAGGCCAGCACTGTCAAAATGTATGGGCACAGATCCCATTTAAAAGCCACTCACTCCTCTTTCCTTACTCAAAACCTTGAGTTCCTTACTCAAAACCTTGTGATGTAGTGAGGCTGATCAGACCACATGTAGGACAAACTACACTTGGTTTTGTTTTTAATTCACATGAAATATGTGAATACTTTCTTTTAAAGTTATAATGCTATGGATAGGGAGACTTTCACTTTGAGCTATGAGAAAATAGCATATCCTGTCTTAAGAATACATAGTGAGTAGATCACATTTTAGAATCAAAAAGTACAGTTCTTTGAGGGAATCAGAAAGTAAGTAAGCAGTTAGGACTTCAGAGGCCAAAGTCCGTAAAAAAGAAAGAAAGAAAATGCATTGTCATAAGTCCTTTAGTCCCTCAAACTTCCTTTCTTCTCAGCTTATTTGCTGAAAATCAAATACAATAGCTTAGTGATTGCTTCAGTCTCTCTGGGCAGGAGAGAGAAAACACTGGAATTTAGGGCAACCAAGAAGGGAATAATTTAAGATCCCACAAAAACGTGCACAGAAGTGAAGTCAGTATAGCCATCTAAACATTTCCTGACTACCAAGGTGATCATGAATACATCCTCAGAACAAGAGCTGAGAAACCAAACAGAAGGCAGCTTCAAAGAGACTGAAAAGCTGAGCGGAAATGTTATAGTCCCACAGTATGAGGGAGATGAGGGCTGTTGATTAAGGCTGCCACGGAGGAGTATCAGGGGTTTTCAATAGAGAACCTCATCGGGCTTTGCCCAGGGCTAACAGACTGAACCAGCCAGGATTCAAAAAGTCTGAAAATGGGCTTTGATTGAATCAGTTTGATTTTCTGGACTATCTCTGGATAACAGAAGAGATGAATTCTCTCTGGAAGAAGCCAATACCAGATACAACTTTTGAAATTTTTATATATTATTTCAAGAATGGAATAAAAGAGACATACCAGTTTAAAAAAAAAAAAATCAATAGATATGCCAGAAAAAGAGGAGGACAAAACACCAAAAGAAAAAATACAGTCAGTGGGGGGCCGGGGAGTTAGCTCAGTGGTTCTGGCGCCTGTCTTGCAGGCACAAGGACCCGGGTTCGATTCCCCGGTAACCACATAACAATACTGGGTGTGGAGACTCAACCCAGCAGCAACCAGTACCACATACCACAGTGCCGGCCGTGGTGGCTCACGCCTGTAATCCCAGCACTCGGGAGGCAGAGCCAGGAGGATTGTGATGTGAGTTTGAGGCTGAGCTCGGGGCCAGCCTGAACCACAAAGTGAGACCCTGTCTCAAAAACCCTAAAAAAAAAATATATATATATATAGTCAGTGAACAATTCAGAGTTACTGAATACAGACTTTTAAATAAACATGATTAATACATTAAAACTTTAGATAAAAAGTTGGAAAATTTTACCAGAGAGCTAGAATCTATAAAGTTATACAACTAAAAAAGATAATTAAAATTCAATAAATATTTACAGAAATAGTTGTAGCAGAAACGAATAGGTGAACTGGAAAAAATTCAGTGGTAGATACCAACTGATACACAAAGAGTGAAAAAAATTAAAATATAGGAGAAAGACTAATCTGGGACATACTAAAAGGCTCAGAGGTAACAGATTTCAGAAAAAGATGAGGGGGAGGCAGCAGGGATACGTGAAGGTATATTTACCAAAAATTTCCAAAATTCATGGAAGATCTCAAAGCAAAGATTTAAAGTATTGTGATCCAAAAGCAAACAATTTACCATGAAAACAGATTATAATAAAGATGTGAGAGGGAAGAAGGGAAAACTAGATACTGAGAGAGATAGATACACAGATACAAACACTAACATTGAAACAGAACTTAAAGCAGCAAGAAAACAAAAGCAAAAAATGTCTTATCTTCAGAGGAGCAACAAAAAGACTAATTTTCTTCTAGAAATAGAGTAGAATAAAATGTTAAGATACTTTAAAAGTATTGAAAGAAAAAGCTGCTAATCTCAAATTGTATATCCAGCAAAAACATGCTTCAAAAGTAAAATTGATACAAATACATTTAGGAATTTTTTTAAAAAGAGATTTAATCATTGTATGTCTACATCAAAAGTTATATAAAAGAAGCCAGATGTGGTCACATATACCTGTAATACCAACACTCTGGGAGACTGAGGCAGGAAGATGGAATATTCCAGTCCAACGTGGGCAATTTAGGGACTTAGTAAGACTCTATTTCAAAATAAAAAGTAAAAAATGGGGCAGGGGATTTAGCTCAGTGGTTCCAGTGTGGTGTCTGTCTGGCAAGCACAAGGTCCTGCATTTGATCACTGGGACCACATACCACAATGCCGGGGTGGTGGCTCACGCCTATTATTCCAGCACTCAGGAGGCAGAGGCAGGAGGATTGCTTCGAGATCAAGGCTGGCCTGGGCTACATAGTGAGTTGAAGGCCAGCCTGAACTACAAAGTGAGACCCTGTCTTGAAAAAAGGAAAAAAGGATGTGGCTATATCTCAGTGCAAAATATTTTCTGCACACACACACACACACACACACACATTGGAGGTTTTTTTCCAAGCAAAAGGAAGTTATTATAGACAGAGGAATGATGATTTAAGAAGTGAAGAACAATCTAAACGGTAAAAACTTAAGTAAATCTAAATGAATACTGACTGTAAATCAACAACAATAGCATCTTGCATGGTTTCCATTGTGGAAAATTAAAGTATATGGCAAAAATAATAGCACAAAAATGCAGAAAATGAATAAACAGAGCTAGTGTGTTAGAAGGGCCTTCCATGGTCCAGGAGATACTAAAAATGCTAGTTTACAATACTCTGAAATGACTAAAGAAAACTTATTATTTCTAGAGTAATAACTAAAAAGAATGTGTGACTACAAAACAATGAAGGACAAACATAGAAGAATGAAAAGGATACATTTTAAAGGGATAAGATAGAATGGGACAAATAAAAAAGGAAAGACATGATAATTTTTAAAAAGATCTTAATAATTATATTCAATTTAATGGCTAAGCACTCCAACAAATGACAATGATGAATTAAAAACACAATTAAATTTTGGTTTCAAGATAATAAGGACAGAGAAATATTGAAAGGGATTGAATAGGAAAAGATAAATTAATACCAACCAAATAAACAAGAAGCATTGATTCAAGGTCCTGGCACATAACAAGAGCTCAGTAAATAACAAGGGCTTTGTAAAGACTCAGGTCGAGCAGGAGTCCCACTGAGTCAGCGGGGAAAAGCATGAACTTGGAGGTAGGGGAGGATGGAAGTGTTTGGCTTCTCTGATTGAGATGGAGGATCCTAGACACAGGACCAAGGGCACATTACGGTCTCCAAGGGATGAGTTTGATGGGTGCAGTTCCGAATAGGAAGTTCCAGAATCCTCAATGTCTTTCTGGGCAATCTGTTCTCATTTGGCCAGAACGAAGACTGGGCCAGGAGTAAGGGACCTGACAAGCCTTAAATTCTTAGGAGCAGAAAAAAGCATGTTGGGGTTCAAGACAAATAAATGTAAGGACAAATTACTTGCAGGCAAGTATCCGTGGCAGACCCACCCGTGGGCCAGTACGTCTGGGTGCACGGGAAGGAGACATGCGGAAAAGATAACATGGTGTGACCTATGGGCTCATTTGACACCCGGGTTTCCTGCAAGTCAGAGCAGACGCCAGGTGTGTGGGTAGCTAAGATAAGCTCCAGGCCCCACATTTGGAGGGCTTGGGTGGCTGATAGACTTCCTGTCTTAATCTAGACCAGCTCAGCTTCTAGGCATGAGTGAAAGGCAGGTGAAAGGCACTGCATGACAAGAAAAGTGACTCTTACAGATGCTGGTGTAGGCAGCAGGTATCACTTGTCCTGGGACTGAAATATAATAGTGCTGTGAGTGTCCTCTTTGTGTCATCTTTTGCCCAAATGATGTATGAGGAATAAAACACAAGACTGTCATATTTACCTTAGCCAGAGATGGCACAATCTCAGCCCCTAGACCACAACTCCTCTCTTGTTCCAAGA
The DNA here is from genome assembly GCA_004026965.1 of Petromus typicus. Lineage (NCBI taxonomy): Eukaryota > Metazoa > Chordata > Mammalia > Rodentia > Petromuridae > Petromus > Petromus typicus. The sequence goes on along the minus strand of PVIR01004781.1, from coordinate 55,514 downwards.
CCACATTTCTAACTGATTAAAATTTTTTCTCCTGCTGATGTAGCCTCAGAGCCTCCTCTACCTAGACAGCCCACTAACAGATGATGACCAGCAGACGGTGCCCCCAGTCTGGATGTCCAGTGCCACAGGAAAATGACCATGGGGTGGAAGAGGTGATGTTGGCACAGCTTGTGGAAAAATAATCAATAGGAGTCAATGCCTAAATTCCTGATGGGGACAGAATGAGGAAAACATGAAGAAAGCCAGGGTCACAGATGATAGCCAGCATTCATGTCTGAAGAGGTAGGGGAGTATTTCCACTCTGCTTGGAAAGTATAGCTCTAGCTTCCTGCAGTCCAAGGCACCTGCCCCATCCCCGCTGGCTGTGTGAGGACCCACTAATGCACTTGTGCTTTTCTGCACACCCCTCTCTTTCAGTATTTCTCCAGCTGTATTGCAATAACTTGGGATGTCTGTTGCTCACAGGTCTGGAGCGTCTTGAAACAGATTTTTTTTAAACCACTAACATAATATCATTAAGAAAAGCACCCTTCCTCAAGAGACAATCACCTCGCAAAGAAGTAAGAAGAATGGACTATTCATGGAGATGAGATGAGGAGGAGCTGATGTCCTGGTGAGGCGCCAACCTGCGGTCCAACATGTAAGTTGCTCCAATAGTCAGAGCTTGAAAACTCTGTGTGTGATGCTTCGGGGAGCTATAAAGAGTGTATTGGCTACTTTATCTTGAGCAAGTCAGGAGATAACGGGGGATGAGTACCACACATGACCAAGGGGACATGTAGAATCCAAACAAATCAAACAGAAACCATGCACAACCATTTAGAGAAAGGATGGGTGGAAGGAAGCCAGTTCTGGAAGCTGGAGATGGAATTCAAAGGTGCTCATTCTGAGCCTGAACTTAGCCCGAGGCCACCATCATCTGAATCAGTCTATTCACAGGCGTAGTTATCCAAAATAGTCACCCTTACCCAAGGGCACAGGAACTACCAGTGATGCTATCATTCTTTGTTCAGCATCAGCTATACTCTAGGCATGAATAGTCAAAAACACAGCTGTCGATGGGCCGGGGATTTAGCTTAGTGGTTTCAGCTCCTGCCTTGGAAACACAAGGGCCTGGGTTCGATTCCCGGTTACCATATGCAATACTGGGTGTGGAGACTCACACCCAGCAGCAACCAGTACCACATACCACAGTGCCGGGCATGGGGGTTTATGCCTGTAATCCCAGCACTCGGGAGTCAAAGGCAGGAGGATTGCTGTGATGTAAGTTTGAGGCTGAGCTCAGGGCCAGCCTGGACTACAAAGCGAGATCTGGCTCAAACAAACAAAAACCACCACAGCTGTCAAGGAGCTCAAGAACTGGTGCGCAATAGACATAGCAAGTCCTCAAATCAGCCCGAGAAAGGCTGAGAGAAGAGCATGCGCAGAACAGTTCAGACGCTCTCTGCAGGCCCAGGGAGCCTTTGACCTCAGCCTTCAGCCTAGCTCAGGAGAAGTGGGAGCTACATTTCAAAAGCCAAAGAAGAAACTCCTCAGTGTCCATCCCCAAGTCAAGCTTCCCAAGCTCCCAGACAGCTCCAAGTGGAGCAGAGCATGTGGGTGGAGCACGTCTCCAGGTGGGCACCGTTCATTCGGCTCTCTCCTGGACACAGGCCAGAGAGTTTTGACTCACCTTTTATTTACTTAGTCATTCATTCATTTTTCCCCCCCTGAGGGGAGCACAGCAGCATTTGTAGCTAAACTAGTGGAATTCTTGTCTGCTGGCTGACTTCCCAAATCACCTGACTAAATAAACTTTCTGTCTCCAAGGGCAAAGGCTCCATGCAACCCTTATATATTTGCATCCTTGGAAGTTTTTTTAATCAGGAAAATGAAAAACAACTTGATCTCATAAGTTTGTGAAGGCTGGGGTTTGGGGGTTTTGCATTTTGCTTTTTGAGAGAGGTCTGGCATAATCTTGTGTTCCTCTTGTGGCCTTGTTGTATAAGTGTGCACTGCTCAGCCTGGCTTCTTGTTGTTAGTTTTATGACTACTGTTTTTCACCTTTTACAATTTCAGTTTAATATTATTTTGGATGTTATTTAAAAAACAGTTAACAAAATTTATCAGCTTAACATTTTAAAGTGTACAGTTCAAAACTGTTGGATACACTGTTGTGCAACTGATGTCTAAAATGTTTTCATCTGTGAAAACTGAAGTTTTATTCCCATTAAACATTAGTTTTCCATTTTCCCCTCTCGTCTCTCGCAACCGCCTTCTAGTTCCATGAGGTTGACCTATCTTGATGCCTCCTCTAAATGGAATCACAGAGATCTGTCATTTTGTGACTGGCTTATTTCACATAGCATATTTTTAAGGTTCATTCTTGCAGTATTGTATGTTCAAATTTCATTCCTTCTAAAGCTGAACTGTATGTATTTCCCACATTTTCTCTACTCATCTGTTGGCAGACATTTGAGTTGTTTCCACTTTTGACTTATGAATAATGATGCCATGAACAGGGGAGTAGAGACATGTCTTTGAGATTCTATTTTACTTTTTGGGTAATTAGTAGAATTGCTGGGTTACATATTCATTCCTTTTTTGAATTTTTTTTAATGGAACAGCCTACTGTTTTCCATCCTCTGCTTAGGCCACACATCTTTGAAAGAGACCCTCCATACCTCCACACTCCCTGACTTCGTGTCCAGGTGAGTGGACATCCTCGTCCTCCTCCTTGAAGAATGAGGCAGCCGTCCTTAGCTATCACACCATTAACAGGAAGAGAAACAATCCTGCAGAGCAAGGGAATCCTACTGCAAGTCCCAAACAGAAGAAACACTCCCTTGTAGCAAAGTTTCACCAGCTGGATTGCCAGCTGATTTCTGCTCCAGCCAGAGGAGAGTCTCACCCTGTGCCTGGAACTCAGCTCCATCTGGAACCTGCTTAGGCTGACGTGACACCTGTTATGGTTTCTATTTAAAATATGTCCCCAGACTCTCACGTGTTTGGAGGGTGATTGGATCACAGAGGTGGGATAGTGTCCTCATTAGCGGATGAGTACGTCCAAGGATGACTTCATAGCTGAGTGTACTACAAGCAGCTGGCTGGAGGGGACCGCTGCAACGATGACTGGGGAAAAAGTATTCTTGTTCCTAGCTCTTTCCTTCTCTCTCTACTTCCTGGCTACTACTTCAGCAGCTTTCCTCTGCCCATCTCTTCCACCATCTCTGCCTTCTGGCCAGCTGACTTTGGACTGAACCCATAGGAAACTGTGAGCCAGAATACACCTCACCTCCTGTGAGCTGTGGGTGTCAGTTACTGCATCCCACTGAAGGGGAAGTGACTGATGAAATAGCTGCAGCACTGGACACCACAGCCCTCGATTTCCAGTAAGATCGTTTTGGGGACCCCATTAAGGTCCCTTTGCGTGGCCCTCCACCGTTGATCCCTACCTATATTCCTATGGCACAGCTTTTGTGATGCTGTTGGTGTCACTGGAGGAAGATGCCTCTTTGACTTGGATGTGTGCACTTCCTGAGTTCTCCCCGGGAAAGAACAGGTAATGCTGCCAAGGGGTAGATTAAACCTTGCTTACTTTCACCTCTAGATAAATGCTTTCGGAGGCAGAGAACTACAGAATACGAATACTCACACAACACATGTCAAAGTGCTAAGGTCCTTATAAAGATTACACATCTTTAAGATGGGACAGAGTAAGAATTAAATAATTCTTGACCTGATCATTTTATTTGCATTCAAGAGGTTTTCAGCACAATGAAAGATTCATGACCTTTTGAAAACTCATACATTTGCCCACATAATCTGATAAAGGTGAGAAGCAGCAGCAGAATTTGACATTCTGTATATCCCCAGAGCGCCTTGTGCCCAGTGTGCTCAAAGATCCTCTGTTTTCAATCTGGTTCACCTTCCCCATGTGCCAGGCCTAACAGCTCCCTAAACACCATCTTTTGGTCCCTAAGGCCCGGTAAGATACTGATCCCTATTGATCAGTCCTTTACAACCCACAGCAGCAAGTTGGAAAAAAGGCAGATTTTTTTTTTTCCTGATCCTCCGGGTTGTGTCCACTATCGCACAAGGATGGAAGGAGGCTTTCTACACTTGGCTACTAACATGTGAATATCAGGGTGAGCCAGGGATGTGTATTTACCAGTCTTTCCTCACTTTCACTTCGCAGCTGCCCGTGACAGTGTGAGGATCTTCCTGCAGCAAATGAGGTTTCTACATTTAAAGACAGGTATTTTGGGGTAAGCTGGGTCCCTGAAATATATGGGGGATGGAAAGATATTTGTGCTGGAGTGCTCAAATGAGTATGCATTTGTATCCAGGGTGGAGCTGGGATATTAGCGTAAATCTCAAGTGGCTTATAGACTGTGTCCAGTGCTACATGCACCTCTGGGGAAATCATGCTGCTTAGACATGTTGAAACTCCGTTTTCTAATTTACACAGGGGGGTGTTGGGCCAGGTGAATGCAAATCTCCCTTTAACATGTGATTCTACCTGTGTAGGATAGGGAGGGGTTTTAGAAAATAGTAGAGAACCTGTTGAAGAACTCCTTTCTCTTTTATTCCCTCCTTGCATATATCTGCAAGATAAGCAAGAGGCAAGAAATTCAAATGAGAAAACACACAAAATAACTTAGATGGTGGGGTGAGTGTATCTTCCAGCATCTGCTTGGTAGTTTGTGAGGCATCTCATAGCTGAATGGCTCACATTCTTTTCCTTGTGAGAAAGAGTCTACTTGACATTATCCTTGACTTGTCTTTCTATACTGTTCATCTATAAATTCAAGTCTTTTGCTCTGAGGTAATGTGGGCCAAGTCTAGTTGCTTAGTTTCCATTGTGCTGTGTGTGTTTTGTTACAGTGTGCATAACATGTATGCACATACATGTGCACACACTTGCATACATACACACACACACACACACACACACAAACACACATATTCAGTCCCTGTAGCTGTGTGTGGTCTATTCCAGGGTCAGCTCCAATACTTCAGTGTGGGTTTTTTTTCAGACAGGGTCTCACTTTGTAGTTCAGACTGGCCTTGAATTCACTATATAGTCCAGGCTAGCCTCATACTCTACCTCCCTAGGGCTGAGATTATAGGCATGAGCCACCACACCCAGCATTCTGGTATGTGGTACTGATGCTGGTGGGTGTGAGCCACCATGCTCAGCATTGTGGTATGTGGTACCAGGGATCAAACTTGGGACCTTGTGCTTGCCAGGCAGATGCCAGAGCTACTGAGCTAAATCCCTGGTGCAGAAATTTGGTGTTCTATGACACCAGAAGGCCTGGTACTATGAGTGAGGCCAGTGAAATTTGGTGAATTATAATTTATGCAAACTATTATGAAGAAAATGATTAATAAAGGCAAGTTGGCAACTCACACATTCCTTTATCAATCAACTCATAATCAAAAGCTGTGAAAGGCCAATTACAAAGAGCCAGTTTCCTCCACAGTAAAAGAGTTTCTCCTCAACTTTGTCTTCTCTTTCCCCTTGAATCAGTTCTCATTTTCAGATCAGGCCTTTGCTCAAAGCTAGTTTTATCCCCACTAATCAAACTTAGCAAGTCTTTTTAGCCCTCTTCTCTACAGCTTTCCTATCTGGGAAAGAAGGATGATCCTCTCTTCTTCACAAAGATGTCCACATCTTCACTCTTGAAAACTATGACTATGTGACTTTACACAGCAAGGGAGAGTTAAGGTTGCATGTGCTTAAAACTTCTAATCAGTTGGCCCTGGATGGGACAATACCCTAGATTATCCATGTGGGCCAAGTATAATCTCCAAGGACCTTACAGATGGTAGAGGAGTGGAGAAAAGGTCAAAGTGGTGGATTGTGAGAAAAACTCAACCAACTCTTGCTGGCTTTGAATAGGGAGGGTACCACTAGGGATTCTGAGTGGTCTCTAAAAGGCAAAAGAGGCAAGTGAACAATTCTCTACAGCCCCCAAAACGAATACAGACGGCACCTCTGATACCCTGTGAAACTGATGTCAGACTGCCACAGAATGAAAAGATAAACATGTGTTGTTTAAGATGCCAAGTTTGTGATTTGTTATAGCAGCAGAAGAGAACAAATACATTATAAACTCTGGTTTATGACAGCTTATAAAAATAATGGCAATGATTTAAGTAGCTTGTTTTAGATGCTTAGTCAGTACTTGCTATACAGATGTGATTACTTTTAATTCTCTTTTTCATTACCTTCTCTCAAAGTCAGTCTACTGGTGACTCCATTGCAGTCCAGCTCGGAGGGGGTCTTCCAGCAGAAATTCCTCAACGCCAGTTGACACCAGGAGAAATCATAGTCTTTTCAAATCCGTGGGGCTGGGGCTGAATGACTGCCAATTTTCTAAAGGGATTTTCATTTTTAAATAAAAGTGATAGATCTACCTGTCTGTATCTTTATGACTGTGGGCATGAGCTTTGGCCAAAAAAACCACCTTTACTTTTCCTGAGTATTCATTCGTGTTTTGATTTGTATATTATGGGAGCAAGTCATCCGAGTCTCCCCTTTCAAGCAATGCCCTGCTTGTGAGGTTTTAAAATTTTACTTGTGAAGAATAACAGCTCATATCACCGACAAGTTCGAGGGAGAGATGACATTTCCAGTAGGGCAGAGAATACATCCAGCAGTGTCTGGGAAACTTCTTGGCCCTTTACCTAATCACCAGGCCCTCCATCTACCCCCCTTCTGCAGTTACCCCAGTTTTCCAAGAAATTGCTCAATTCCAAGGGCTTTCAAAACGTTGAGTCAGTCTGGTTCCATGTACCTTCAGTATAAACCACAAAAGGACAAAGTTCTTAGAAGAGTAACTTGTCTTTTACGGTTTATGCAAAAAGATGTTAATGTAACAACATTTACCGTGGAGTCCTTACATGCATAAACACCAGGAAGGCTTTATCTATGGCCTGCACAGCTGTTGGAAGGTACTTGCCTCTCTGGCAGTTCGGGGATTGTCATATAGGCAGTTAACCTCACTGCTGCTATGCTATGCTCACCCTTATTTGGGCTCCTCTAATCTCAATTATACCTCACCATTTACATTTGTTGTCTTTGGCAGGGACAATAAAAAGAGAAAGAGAACCGTTGTTGATTGCACATTCAAATAAACACAGCATTCATATGGACTCGTATTGGGCAGCAGGAGCAAGTTAAGAAGCCTGGCTGGTGATGGGTTGAGGATAAAACCAGGAAGGGTATAGGGTGATCTCTGGGGTGATTTTTTCTTTATCTTTTTTGGGTGGGTCAAATATTTCAACTTCTTTCTTATTGTTGGTACATGTATGTGCATGTTCGTGCAAGATCAGCATTTCAGAGAATGTTAGACCTTGTATTTTTATTAATAAGAAGCAATATTAGAGTCTCTTAAGAAGATTGGACAACCGCTCCCCCAACAAACTGCATCCTACTTAAATGGCTGTCAGAGTCACAAGGGACTCCTCATGCTACTCTTACTCAGATGCGCCTTTATTCTCTTACTGGGTTCTATAGCTGGGACACACAGAGAAGGTGGGACAGAGCCAGCTAGGATGAGCCAGGGAAGCAGAGAGCAGAAGTGAGGAAAGATTTTGGCAACAGGCCATGCCTGGAAGGAATATTCAGATAAGTCACAACTATGCAGAACAGAGAAAAGCTTTTGTGAAGAGCACCCAACTGCAAACTAGAGGGAGAAGACAGGGTGTCCTCACACCTACCCTCCTCCAGAAGACCCAGGCGTGGGCAGGCTGCACTGGCAGGGTGGTGGTGAGGGGTGAGGGGAGTGAGGTGTGGGGTGTAAGTGCATTGAAACATGAAAGTTATTCTGACCATCAGGACTGGAAAGGCTGGCTCTGATTCTTTTTCTAGATAATTCATATAGATTTTAGATGGAGATGCAATTCAAAATAGCTTATGGAATGAATTAAGATGTCTAAATAACCTGTCCAAAGTTTTCAATGAAAGCATGAATTCCGGAAGATACATATATATGTCACCAATATTGTACACACACATACACACACACACACACGAATGTATATATGTGTGTGTATGGATGTGCGTATTCCAAACCAAGCCAATACCTGCTTGTTAAGTTCCTATTGTGTGACTTTGCATAGAAACCAGGGTAGCTGCTGCTATCACACAGCATGTGAACAACTGGAGGTCAAGCCAGGGGCTGGGTTGGCAGCGGCACCTTCCTGCTGCTCTGCGCTCATAGCCACGGTGTTACAACATTACATACATTTGCCTCCCTGCCATCAAAACTGGAATGCAGCAGCTCTGTGCTTCCAAAATAAATAAGAGTTTAGGTTCCCAGTGTTTCCCGTCTTTTCCAGCTTCATTCCAGTAGCTGGGTTTTAAACAAGATTAAGCATGCACACAACTGAAATCAGACAGAGTACTAGAGAAATGTTGAAAGAGTAGACTTAAAGCTCAGCTCCTCGGGACAGTCTAGACTCAGCTCACAGCAAATGTTCTTCACAGTTGCTCTTTTCTAGAAAATATGAGCAAGAAGAAGAAATCAGTTCTCATCTGCCTGTTTAAACTGTCCTAAACTGAGATGCTAGCAGATAAAATGCATGATGTGCAGCATGGATTTTTTCTTAACCTTTTTGGCTTGTGTTTTTGCTCTATTTAACTGGAACCATTGCCTATCAAAGTTTAAGTTCTAAATGAAAAGAGTAATAACTTTACTTACACTCTTAATGTTTAAACCTCTGAAATATGATCAGTGCCTTGATCTCAGTTCAAAATGTGGAGCCAAGTTTGATGGAAGAAGCTGAGATGGCTTAAGGTGGGCATCAGGCTCTTCAGCATTTTCCTGGGGGAGGTTGAGTCTTGCTTCCCATCCTGGACCTAAATGACTCAGGCAGTCTGGTCAACAGCTGTGCCATGTAGGAAATGCATAGACATCGTAGCCACCAGTGTTTGGTACAGAGTTGCCAAGGGGGTAGGATGGAAGGTTGCTGCTGAATCCAGTTAAGAGGGCAAACTTGGTATCAATAGCTGAAGGAAGGTGACATCCACACAATTAGAATTCACTTCTCCTTCGGGGATTATTTTTTAAGGGCCCCACAAAGAATACCCCACAACATATATATATATATATATATATATATATATATATATATATATATATATATATATATATATATCTTACACACACACACACACACACACACACACACACACATATATATATACACACACACAGAGTAGGTTGAGAAGTACCCTATGTTAAGATGATCTCAGATATTTGCTGGCAACCTGCCCATGATCCACAAACGCTGAGTTCTTGCTGAAGTTCCCAAGCAGAACAGTGGCTTGGTTACATGTGTAAAGTGCCATCTTCTCCCATTGGTCCCATTGTGCCTGGGGTATCTGGGATTCAATCTGTCTAGGCTGATGGAGGGTCTGGCACAGGGTCAACAGAGAGCCTGTGGCTTGGGGTAGAAAGCCACTGAACAGCGAGGACACAGGTTCCAAGTGGCCTTGTTCCCCACTGTGTCCTCTTCAGGGACTTGTTAGAAGCAAAACCTGCTTTTAAGGAGACCTTTAGATGCTTCTTGTGAACATTAAACTCCAAGGCAGTGCCTGGTCCCATTCCTAGAAATCCTGACTTAATGAGTCTGAGTTGCAGCCTGGCTTCAAAGACTTTGGACAGCTCCCAAGGTGACTGTCCAACGCAGCCGTGGCTGAGAACCACAGCTCTGGCTCCTGGTGCTAGGGCCCTGGGTGAAGAGTGCATCATGCAAATGACCTTGATCTGACCTAGTGCAGTGTATTTTCTGTTTCTATTTTTTTTATGCAGAAATCTCCACAAATATTTAGAGAAATGGATCTTTAAAAATAAGAAAAAAAGGCAAAACCAAGAAGTGTTGAAGGAAGAGGTAGGGAAGTGTTATAGTAAATAGCAGTTAGGACTCAGTGTGGAGTAGTTATAACACTGGCGCCCACAGAATAAGGGCTTTATAAATAGATGTTGCTATTCGTGGAGGAAATGGATGTGACTCGAGAGAGAACGCTGCAATAGCTATTCTTTATTTAGTGTTTGCTAATGTCCAGTCCTTTACATTCTTTATCTCGTACAATCCTCACACCAGTCCTTACAAGGAATTATTACTACCCTTCTTTGGCAGGTGAAAAAATTGAGGCTTACGGAAGTAAAGTATACAACTCAAGTACAAAACTAAATCTTTTTCAGCCCTAAGACACCACTGAAGTTTAACTAGGATGAAGATTATCACTGTAGCTGCAGGAATGTGGGGGAGGAGATAAAGAAGAGTAGACCCTGGAGATGTGGAAGTGAAGGAGGAATGGTGGTCAGACACTCCGCGTGGCATCAGTGTGCTAGGTCAGCCTCCTCTCAGATCCCAGACCCTCACCCAAACGCTCCCTAAAGAGCAGTTAGAAATCTTTACCTTTGCTATAAAGTGAAGCAAAACATGGTCATTCTGGCAAATGTTATCACTCAGAGAGAGAGAGAGAGAGAAAGAGAGAGACAGAGAGAGTTTTTCTCCTGGCTTCACACCCCAGGGCGGGGATCCAGCTAGTGAGCCTTCCAGCCAACTGCAGTGAAGGGTGGAAAGGCCAAGAATTAAGAGGGAAAGCGGAGTCCAACACATTTTATTACCAAACTGTTAGAATTAGAAGAGGGTGTGTATCAGATTGGCTAGGAAAACACTAGCAGCCACTTGGGCTGTAGAATTGCAAAAGGAATTGTAGAACAGAGTCTGATAAGATGCAGTCAGTGTGGATCTGCGAGGGCAGCTCTAGCTTGAAAGAACTCCACTGGGTTTGTTTTTTGTTTGGTTTGGTTTTGGATTTTGGTTTGGGGTTTTGTTTTAGTTTTAATTTTGTTTTGTTTTTAGAAGGATTACTGTTACAGGAGACAAAATGGGGGGCAGAGGGCCTGGGATTATATTCACCTAAAATTTCAAAAGCATTTGATAAGGTTGCACATTAAAGTCTATTGCCCCAGGTAAGAAATCATGGTAGGGGGTAAAATAGCTTAATGTGAAGATAAAGTGCTTCCCAAACAGGAAACAAAAAACGGGTAATAAAAGGTAGTATCTTTACCTGGAAAGGGGTTATTTGTGGGTCTGATTTGATCTTTTCTCATTTACAAAACTTCACAGAAAAACAAAGACTTTCCTGTATTTTCATTCCCCAGATAGAAAAGAAATTGAACCATGCTATCAACAGCCTCACAGAGTAAAAAACCTGCCCTCAACCCTTCTCCTTCCCAGTTCATCCTCCACTAACTACTTACGAGCTTCTTCCCCTGCGCACACATAGCTGAAGGCACTAGGACAATTAGTGAAGCAAAGAGACAAACACTTTGGGGTTTGGATCGTAGTGAACATGCAGTAAGCTACGTAGTCAATGCTGTTTAACTGAGGTATAAACATCTAATGTCATAAATGTAACACTCACCCCGGGAATATTTCCAGCATTCACCAAAGAGCCAAAAGGAAATGGCTGGAGAAACTCTGAAGCGCTTCATCAGAAAGTGTCCCGTTCTACCAGAGGCCACCGCAAGGCTTCTCGAATTCCTTCATGGGCAGGTCTGCAGCAAGGGTGCCTAGGGGGGTTCAGTTGTGGACCTAAACACATCCCTATCCCTTTGCTCCAGCATGATGGTCAAGTGTGTCACTCCCTTCCCGTTTTTCCTTTGCTGCCCACCTTGTCTTGCAACACACATATGCACACTCACACACATGCGTGCACACACACTCACATGAACAGCGGAATCCCTGGGAAGCTGGCATGACTGTTCAACATATCTGAGAAGTTTTCTTGATTCCTGACAATGCTCTGATAACCATTTGTATCACATTTCCAAACAGCAGATCTACCCATAGTGCTCTTGTTATCTTTGCAACTAAGTTTAGCGATTGCCTTATACTTTTCTTGTGACTAGTTCTGAAGACTGAAAATTCTTAAAACAGAGGGCACACGTTAAAAAAAATACATCTGCCATGAGAAACACAGTACAGATGTGACTGGTGATCTTGCCTAGATTCCAAGAGAGCTTCTGTCCAACTTTCTCTTGTGAAGGTCACTTCTTTTCCATCATCAAAGGAAAGAATTAGAGCCCAGGTCTCATAACCCAACAGGTAGTGTTCTTTCTATCACGCTGCAGTGCTTTCAGAATGAGCCACATCTCCTTACATGCTTTGCTATATCAGGATGTATTTCTCAGTGACTTAATAAGCCTAACTTTCTCCTGTTCCCACAACAATTTCTTTCAGCGTCTGGCTGGCAAACTTCCTCTGCCCTCAGCCTTCAGATCCTGGAATCTTCCAGTTCTTAACCTCAGAGGACTTTTCTGCAGTTTCTGCCAGATCAGGAGCAACCACTACTCTAGGACTTTCTCTCGGGGGAATCATAGGTGTCCTGGGTTGGTCAGGTCCTTGAACGTCATCATCCACACATTCTATTTTACAAAGTACAAAAATGGAGTGCAGAACAGCCTTCCATTACACAGGGCTTACAACTCACAACTGTGTCTTTTCTGTATTGCTAACCATATCTGCAGCTCAAAAGTGTCCCAAGTATACTTTCTATACTCCTGCACATTTCTGCAACGACATGTCACTCTGAGGTAAAAGTAACAACCTGCAATACAGTGGGCTGCTTCACTGGTAAGTAGTGTGATCTTTTATGCATGGAAGGAAATTTAGGTCCTAACACAGGTGGCAGAGGCTATTCTTTCAGATCTTTGTTCACACCTTCACATCTACCAGAGGATGGACAGAGGCCCTAGAAGCCAGAATCCGAGGGAGACAAAGTACACACCCGAGCAAAAGAGGCACTGAGTGCTGGAGCCTTAGCTTCTTTTGCCACAAATTTTCTGTGACCTTTAGATGTGGCTCCTAATTTCTCTAGGACTAGTTTTCTGGGTTCATTAATCCTAGTAACTGTCCAGGTTTAAGAGGTCATGATTCATGATAAAGAAAATCTCTCATTCAAGGTTTGTAATCTCTAATATTTAGTGGCACAGGAGGTTAATATAAAGAAGTAAAGTGAGATGTTTGTAAATTGAGCACTTTGCTATTAAACATGCAGGACTACTGCTTTCCTACCACAAACTATGCTGGCTCTGAATTGCCATATCTTCTAATTTTTTAGGAAAATCCTCAAATCCAAATTTGTATGTGAAAAATCTTGGTTTTTAATGTTGGCAAGACAGAATGCTATAAGAGAGCTAGTTGGGGGCTCCAAAGATCACTCATCACTGGGTTTCAAGCATCCCTGACCAAACGGCCATTAGGAGGTCACTGTGCAAGTGGGGACATCTGGAGCCCTGTGTCCAAAGGATGCTGGTGGGACGTGGGGTAGATCTGAAAGTCTGCATGCATCCTGAAAGTACATTTCTGTGCGCGAACAAAGAATGATTGTGTTGTAATTTCTCCTGCAAAGGCTGGTGACTCCCGGTAGGGCTGCAAGATCTAGAATTTCCCACCTGGGTGGTCCAGATTTGCTTAGACCTGTTGGGCTCTGCCACACGCCTGCAGACTCCAGGTTCCTACTGAGGGTCTGTGGTGACAGGATAGCTTGGTCCTGAGGAATGTAAAAGTGCCTAGAGGTTCTCACTGCGACCAGAGAAAGGGGAAGGGAGCACTGGCCAGGGCCACGCTAGCATAGAGAGAAGGCTGTTCCGAGAGGCCGGAAGACACCGACAGGGTGGGGCCCACAGACAATTAAGGTACTGAGGACCAAGCCCAGCAATAATAATGATACTAATCACAGCTCCATTTATTGACCGATGGCCCTGAGCCAAACAGTGTGAGAAGCACTTTACAAGAATGATCTCATTTAATTCCTACGGAGACTCCAGAAGGGTTTAGTAATTTGCCCAAGGTGAAACATCACATGTGCCTAATTTCAAGGCCCGGTGAGGAGCTGGTGGTCAGGAAAATTTAGGGACAGAGAAGGGCTGCACACCGTGGCCTTGGGTCTCAAAGAGGGAAAGATGATTAGGTGTTCCTGCAATATTCATTTTTCTTTTCTTTCTACAGGCAAAACCCCCTCCTAACCCCTTTCTTCCTGACCACACTGACGTTGCTGTCTTCCTCCAAATGACCAGTTTCTTGTATCAGGAAAGTAACGTCCAGTGAAAGTTTTGAAAACCCAACACTGTTGCCTATTTCCCCGGACCTACAAGGTAGCATTTTATTACGTGTGTATCTAGTGATATGATTCCAATCATAATAAAAGAGCCATGGACCATAGAATGACCTGATTTTTCTGAAATGCTGATACAGTAACTGATTTTATTTTTCTATTAAAACTGAAATTGAAAGGCTCCTTTAGCAGCTTCCTGCATGGACGACCACCTCCTTGGTCCTACTCAACAGCCATATTGTTCAGAGGAAACAGAGCCAGCAATGACTACAGATGAAGGCAGTAGACAGGCTTGGCACCTAATGCCTTATTAAATTATTTGACATTGTCAAGATCACCAGTCCCTGCCCAGGAATCAATCTTTCTTTTAATAAGAAAAAGCATGAAGGATTACAAGTGCCACTTGAGACAGTGCTTACAGGGACGAAAGAAGGAATGAGGCAGATGATTTATCCTTACGGGCATTTATTTGATGGAAATTTCTATATACATTGCTATTATTAATCCACAGTGAAGAGAGAGGAAGAGGGGACACTGAGGGGCAAAAGTGAATGAAAGGAACTTTACCTGGTAAAGACAGGATGAGCCACAGAGGGCAGTGAGATAGCCCAGAGACTCCAGAGACTTCTGTCACCAAACCCACAGCCAGACTCCAGTGTGCTGGCTTTGACTCCTTAAATGTGGACCTGGAGTATCAGAACAGGTTCACAATCAAGGTGACTTCCTCTTGTCTTTGGATGGCCTTATGCTAAACGGATTTCAGATTTCGCTGATTTCTTCTGAAGCACCTCCTCCAACAGAAGTGCTGCCAAAGCCAGTGAGTTCCTCAATGTAAGTGTTTAGTGACTGCTTAGGATGGTACCAGACTTGGGCTACTTCATGGGAGGAAAGAGGAGCTACAAGCATTATGTCTGATGCCTCTCAAGGAGTTCGTATTAAAGTAGGAAGGAGGAAGCCATCCAGAAGGCTGAAGATAGGGACCAAAGAGCATTATTTAGACAGGAAATGCCACCACCAGAGGAAAGAGAGAGATGTGTGTGGCCTGAGTAGATCCACAATCGTTTTGGCTCAAGAACTTTATATTCAGTGAGAAGTTCAAGTTCCAATGTTCATATTCCCTCAGGTTTATGATGAAGCATTATAGTATGTGTGAAAGGATTTTAAAATAGGAGAAGCTATAAAAACAAAATATTTCTTATTTTTCTACTGTGAACCGAGAAGTCAAAAGTTACTTACTGACCTGTTTCTGTGTGTACTTATACTGGTTACTTGCAGACAGAAACGAAAATGTGCAATCCTGACATGACCTAATTTTTGACATTTCCACCTTCCATTATATTTTCACACTTATTTTAGTTTAAAAGTTTTTAGGCATAATTCTATATTTTTAGATGAAAGTTGAACATTATTCTTTACATAGATCATGTAATCTAGAAGTTGCCAATACTTGTACCTACAGGGGTCAGGAAGTTTATATGAGTCGGTCATAGGGATAGCGACAAGCAGGAGAGTATGAAGGGACTCCACAGAAAGGGGTATCCACCCATCATGCCACAATACTACTGCTATTATGGAAGCAGGTGGTCCTTTGTTAATAGCCCTCCTGGTTCAGAAGATGAAATGATCATTTCTTCACATAGAATTTACTGACATTTAAGTCATTCTAAAACCAAAACTAACCATATCAAGACTAGTTTGTAGATCGCTGTCTTCGAATACCTTATACTGATGCAATTGTCTAGTATAAAGATACAGAAATAAGGCCCCAGAGGAGAGGCAACCTGCCCAAGGTCACATCACTAGAGGAAAAAAGAGCCAAGTCCAGAACTCAGTTTTCCTGCCTCAAAGATTTCACTTGCTTTTGCTACATGAGATGGTTTTCAAGAAGTAAGTTTTAGAAGTCCTACAAGCCTCCCAACTACAGGTATAAAAGAGAATTCTTTCCTTCTCCTCTACTCTGCATCCCTCACTTTTAAGGATAAACCACAGATCGCCAATGTCGGAGCTCAAGGCCTCCTCAGCTCAGTGTCCCTTTACAATTTACCTTGGACAAAGGAACCTATGAGCATCTGGGGCCTTTTGCAAAGAAGGTGAACACAGAACCTGGAGAGTTTTGAAAAAATATCCCCAATGCCAAGGCTTCCAGGTTGCCATAGACAGCATTAAAATGTTCATTGTCCCAGGGCCAGAAAAACCTTCCCAATTTATAACTCGGCGTAGAAATCAGTAAGTCCTAGTTTCATTTTCTACCAGGAACAGACAAAACTTCCCAAGAAGATCATTCTTCCATGGCTGAAGAAAGTGGTGTGATTAATGCTTGTGTCTCCGCTCTCTGTCTGTGGGCTCTTGGGTGTGTTTCCCTTCTAAGTGGTGGATCTAGATGGATCCCCAGGTGCTGCTTCACTGCTGATGATATTCATGGTCTCCAGCTCCCTGAATTTTGATCGACTCCTGTAGCATGTCAAACTATTTCAGGATACAGATTCATTATTATTAAGTTTACAAAATGGTGTTCTGGTCAAAGTGAGCCAACAATGTGTGCTAAGATGCAAACAGGGCCAAAGGGTGGTGCCGTCATTTCATAGAAGACAGCAGAGGGAACAAGGTTTCAGCTTCTACCCCTGACACGCCCAAGGCCTTCTCCTGCAGTGAGGTGTGGACTTGGTGTCTATGCAAACTGGGTGCTGTGGGAATAGAGGTAGAAAAAAGTAAATATATACTATCAATGATCATCTTGAGTTTTTGAGGTCCTTATAGAAATTCAGCAGAATTTTCATTTAGAATTGGTTAAGAACTTCTTCTATTTTTCTGGGGCACCAACATATTCAAAGATTATGCAGCTCGAACCTGTTGTTTTTGGAGTCTGATAGACAGAGTGATGTTATCCCACTTAGCTCTATCAAGAAGAGAAGGAAGAGGTAAGTGAGGAATCATATTACCAACCACTTTATCCCTCTTTTCCTCTCCCCACTTCAGAAAGCTTCTGGCTCCAGAATTAAGAGCAAAGAAATGGATCTGAAGTTAGGCTGAGTTCCAGGGAGATATTCTCAGGATTTCCATTTCAAATTTCCCTTTTGGAATACCAGGCAGGAGAAGCAAGGGAAGTAAGAAGAATTAAGATATGTTATGTATGTGGACCAATTCCCCCGAATGAATGTATTATGTGCTAGAAACATGTACTAAGTTCTAAAATTTGTACTCCCAGTTTCTACCTAAGAGAACTAGGAAAGGGAAAGCCAATTAAACCAGTAAGGAGGTAATGCCACAAAAATAAGTGAAGTTGAAAGAGAAAGTAAAAGACTGCTTCTCCCATGTTAGTGCTCACTGTGCACCACTGAATGGGTTCTGCCATCCAAAATGTCTTACAGAATTCAAAGTCTGCACTGTCCATTGAATGACCAATAGATTTTCCTGGACCACATCTTCTCCACAAGTGCCCACCTAAGAAGACCTTGGAAGTCAGTATCTGTGATAGGCCTGGTGGCCCAGGAGAGAAAGGAGCCAGCAGTGCAGGTCTTAAGCAGGGCAGTTTATTCTCGATAATCCCAGGCATAATATACCGTGTCTGCAAGAGGCTGTCAGTCCCATCACGGGACACAGGAGCACGATCCATGACCAAGCTACACAGTACCATGAGGAGCCTCAGCATAGAGTCCATGAGAATTGAGAGAAGAAGACTCTCAGGTGACCAGAGGACAAGGTCCCCTTATAAGAGACAGAGCCTTTTAGGTCCTGGAGGAAAGGAAGAGAACCCATATATAATAGGCAAAAATATTCTCATGTTTAACATCATAAAAGCAGTTGAATGAAGTAAAGTATGTGAACCTTAAAAATCTGTTTATGTCAAATATCTATGGTAAATTCTTAAGTAGGATACTGTGTCATTGTTAGTGTGCTAAAACTTGGAATTTTGTAAATGCTGGTTTTTGAGAAACTGTTCAAATCTGTTTAATTTTTCTATTCGCTAAGTAATTGTGTAAGAAAAACAACAGTTATAAATGACTAACAAGAACGAATCTTTCAAAGAATATAGAGGACAGAGAGATTCAGAAGCCAAGGTAAGATAATAATTCATCATGGTTTAGCACAATGATACATGGATACCTGCAATAGCACGCACACACTGATACACAAAGAAGCCTTGTGCCCCCACTAAAATCAGCATAAAAATACATAAGAACTTTGGAAGGTATGTAACACAGAAACCTTGCTACACTAGATAAGTCCTGTTCCTGTACATTCAAGATTCTTGATGTAAAATGCAGTTACAGTGAGACTTAATGTCCGTGGCTGAACAGAGGTTGAGTGGTTCAATTTCACAATAAACCCATCCATGAAGGTAAAAATTTTATGGCTACGTGTGTATACACACCCTAGAAAGGCTTCTGCAGGCTGATGGTCTGTTCTGAGTTAAAATGTAGAGATGGAAAATAGATGGCAATGAGGGAAAACAGGAGGGGAAAGGAGAAGTAAAATGATCAAGATGTGGTCTGTATGTGCACCAGTCCTCCGTGATGAGTGTATTTATTACGTGTCACAAGCACACACTAGTAAAAAGCAGACATTTAAAAAAATTATAATTAAATATTTACTATTGATTTGAGAATTACAGAAACAAAAGAAAACTTTTTATGTACTAACCCTCACAGTAGGTAGTTTAGAGAATACTTGCTGTGGGCTTTGCAATGCAAGGTCTCTCCAGATTTTAGCTCGCTGGTAGCAATGTGACTCTAGACAGCCATGTGGCGAACGGGTCAGAGACGTCTTCCCCACAGCATCACGGGGTGGTGATCACAGTGGCATCCTCTTGGGGGACATTTTGAATCTGCCCAGGTGCAATGTCAGTTCTCCCAGGTACAAAGGAAAGTGATCCTTTTCATCGCTGGAAGCTGGGTCCTGGGGAGTGTGGCACCAACCTGGGTTTTCTCTAGTAACACAATCTTGCCCCGTGCCCAGGGCACATACTCCCAGGGCCACCCAGCTGTGGAGAACAAGAGTCAGCACACAGCTGCTTAACTAAGCCATGGCCACCCTGAAGATCATTCAGGGAAAAGGAAAGGGCCCTGGCGTGTCCAGATCTTAAGTACAGAAATGGGCACTGTGATCTGAATGCCTGGTGACTGTGTCTGACACCACATAGGGTTCAAGGTCAGGGCAAGGGCATGGACTCCCTGTCTGATCACCGGCCATCAGAGCTTTTGGCCACCGGCATACTTGGTGGTAGGAATAGGAAGCATTTGCTGGCCAGTGTGAATGGCCATGAGCCTGGCAACAAACCAGGTCCTAGGAATTATCCACAGTGAAAATGTGAATATACTGCTCTTGTTTAGGGTGACAGGGGACGTGGCTACCCTGAAAAACTATCTGGTGTTCATTTGAAATTCCAATTGAACTGTCTGCTCTGTAGTTGTATTTGCTAAACTTGGCCATTATCTTTGCTGGTGGCTTGCTCTGGCTACCTGAGTTCTGCCTATGGGGCTCTGGGTCTAGCACACAGAAGTTGAGCATGCTGGGCAGGAGGTGCCATCCCAGGCCAGCTGCTGTGCGGTGTAAGTTCTGCTGGGAGGCACTCATGCCACTCACTGTCACACTGGCTAGGACCCACTGCTGGTAAGCAGGTGCATGGCACACTTCTGATTGCAAATTAGAAAACACACGTGCAGAGAATCAGCAGCCTTCAGTAGTATAAAACAGACTAGACTGCTGTTGTGACAGACCTATTGCTTGTAGGCTGTTTGTTAACATTACAAGCTCAGATAGGTTCACTGTCACTGGACTAGAGCAATGATTCTCAGCTGGGGGAAATTTGGGGATATCTAGAGATAGTTTGGGATATTAAAAGTAAAGGGCGTGGGAACAATGATACTGATATCTTTTCAGCAGAGGACAAAATATCCTTTAACACATAAAATACCCCCAACATCAAATTCAAAATGTTAACATGGGCCGAGGTGAAGCTCAGTGGTGGAGTGCTTGCTGGCACGCACAGGGCCCTAGGTTTGATCCCCAGCACGGCAGAACATTTAAAAGGAGACTGCATATAATTTCAGTGTGGACCATGAGGCCTGACTCACCCAGCTCTAAGTTCATTATAGTTTAAAAAAAAAAAAAAAGAGTAACACTAGGATTAGAAGGCTGGGTGAGAGGAAGTTAACCACCCATAGGAGAAAACAACTCCATAAGTATTTGCACAGAGGAAGAAGCTCCTCTAACTCTTCCCTTTTTCTACAGACTCATGTCTTTGTTATGCTAATCGAGAGAGAACAGAATCTGCCTCCTACAAACCAATGTATAGCACCCTATTAATGACACAATCAGCTAACTTTGCAAAACATACTCCTACAAAGATGGTGTATTGATGCTAATTCCCTACTTCTGAGCATTCTCTTTGCTTGGGAACAAAGTCACAACTTTGCCCAGTGAAGCAATGTGCCCAGGTGAAAATAGTGATCCTCCCCTTTAGCTAGACATGTATATGAGCTGAAACAGAAGGTTCTGGGAAGGACACTGCATTCACAGAAACAACCTTGGCTGGCAGGGAGTCTGCTGCTTTTGGTCTTTTTCCATTTCTTACCTGGAAGGCAGGCATGATATTCAGAAAGAAGCTACCATCTGACATCCGGGAAGCCAGAAGCCACATACAAAAGGGGCCTGAGCAAGAGGCTGGAAGGGGTGTGGGTCAAGCTGGTGCACCATTTGGCACTGCTTCTATATAACCAGACTTATGAAAACAAACTTGATTAAACCGAGTTGGTTATGTGTTGCACACAGCCAAAGTCACTCTTGAGTGACAAAAGAACTGGCAAGAAAAGCTCCACCCAACCACTGAAGTCCTAGGAGCATTTGAGGTCCTAAAGAGTGATGCAATATTTCTGGACGGAGGGCTTTCCATACCTCCTGAGCTCACACAACACGGTACATCTCTAAATGCCCTAGTTCTGATCCAAGCAAGCACTTGGCTGGGGATTAATGCTGCCAATAATGTCAAAGGGAGTGGATCAGATTCCAAGGAGAGGAATGATTACTGGAAGGGTGTTTGGGGATCCCCCTGGAGGGCCTGCACAAATAGTTGGCCAGACTTCAGTAGCAGAGATATGGACTGCTTCCCATGATGGTCTAGGGAAGGCGCCTTAGATACTACTGACTTCTGACAGAAGAGGACAGTCCGGCTCCAAAAGACAGTCTTGGATTCAGGCATTTACATCATCTTTCAGACAAGCTTAAGAGATATTTCTAGAAAAGAAAAAGCCACCTCGATATTGATGACCGGGTGCAGAGAAGATCAACCGTCCCTCTTGCCTTTTGTACAACCTGTCTAGTGGTTTAGTGCCACGGCAACAGATCCTGTACACAGTGCCAGGTCACCCTTAGGTAACAGACTTAGTGACAGAGGCCTTCACCCCCATTTTCTAACCTTCCCCTTGCCCCTTCCCCTCCTTGTCACTGTAGCCAAAACAGTTAGTGCAGCTACTGAGAACAGGGTCGGGGGAACTCCAGGGACCGCACTACCTTTCTTGTTCTCTTCCTCCAAAAAACATTGGCCCTGAAGCTGCCCCTTATTCAGACGTGGCCTTGGACATGTTTCTCGATGCCTCTGTGCTTTAAGATTCGTCCTCTGCACAAATCAGGCCAGTAATCTGACTTACATCATCGGGTTCTTGTAAGGATTGACTGGGAAAGTCCCCGCGCGGGGCCTGGCCCTGGGCCACACACCTAAGTGGACAGTTTATCCCTGCTGGAGTGTCCTCGTGTGGCAGAGCGGAGAGGCGGGCTGCTTGTGAACTTGTGAATGCATTATGCAGAACCTGATGTTGCACTGAGGTCTGACTGTCTCATTAGGCAATCTAATGGGGAGCATGAGGCGGTCCTCCTCAGCACTCCATAGCCAGAAAGCCATACGCAGTAGCCACTGAAGCGTCTCGTCCTCTGGAGGTGGGAGCAGCTCTGCTGTGTACCTTCAGGTTGGGTCACCTAGGTCTCTACCTCCCTGGACTTGCCATGCTCTGCTGGGCCCAAGCCCTGAGGCAGCGAGAAGGCTTGCGTCCCCAGGGGCACCAACCTAGGCTCCTGAACAGGCACAGAGGGGTGTAGGTGGGAGGAGGTCACTGCCCCAAGTTTTAAGGCCTCATTGAAATTTGGTCTATCTGGTTTTATGGTCAGAAGAAATTCCCGGGTTGTTCCCACCAAATGAAAGACGTAAGTGTACATTAGAGGGCAAGTGCATGTATTTATAAACCACTAACAGGATTCCCGACAAGGTGACAATGATACAATACGCCCTTGTTAGGCAGCCATACCTGAATTGTGCCTTTGTGAAATAGAATCTGTCCAAACTGCCTCTGGGCTGGAAGCCACTGTAAGCAGGCTGTCTCACCTCAGGTTTTTATTGAAAAGCCTTACCCAAGCAGCACAATAGTCCAGGTTTTCCTCATGGAATTTCTCCTCAAGAGGCATGTGTGCTGGGAGGGAAAGGGAGTGGGGGTACGTGCAATAGACTTCAACTCACTTGAACTTAAAATCCATAATCAGATTTGTAAAGGTGTAAAGGATAGCTCTTGAAATCCCATGCGGATGGTGGTTTGAGCAAATGCTGTTTGATGAGGCGTGTCCCTCTGAGTTACAGAAAGGGTGATGTCAGGCAGGACACCAGTCATGATGGCAGGTCTCAGACATACTGTCCTTCCCATAGAGGAGCTGCTTCTAGACGCAGGCACACCTGGCTACCTGCATGCCTTTCCCAAAGTCTTTGCCAACAACCTGCTTGTATCTCCTACCTTATGTTAAACATGTGTGTGTCCCTAATGTGGAGAGAATGACGAGAGACAGCAACCAGGGAACCCCCTCTCCCAAGTGATCTCCAGCCCCATCACAAGCTTCAGCCGAAGCCCACGCACCTATCCCCAGACACAGCACTACTTTCCTGTGGGACAGTGTCCACTTTGACAGAAGCGGGCTCCATGTGTGGGTCTTCTGCACATCCCTATGGGCACCACTGAAACAGGCCCTCTTTATCTTTTTTAGGTTTTTTGAGACAGGGTCTCGCTTTGTGGTTCAGGCTGGCCCTGAGCTCAGCCTCCAACTCACATCACAGCAATCCTCCTGCCTCTGCCTCCCGAGTGCTGGGATTATAGACATGAGCCACCACGCCTGGCACTGTGGTATGTGGTACTGGTTGCTGCTGGGTGTGAGTCTCCACACCCAGTATTGTTATGTGGTTACCAGGGAATCGAACCCGGGTCCTTGTGCTTGCAAGACAGGTGCCGGAACCACTGAATTAACTCCCCGGCCCCCAGGCCCTCTTTATCTTAAAACTTACCCCTTTGTGAAACTTTGTAGGCCACTAAAGAATAGTTTGATGAGTCATTGAAAAAAAAAGCCACAAATAAAAGAAGCTAAATTGCCCATCAATAGGATGTTTACACCACACACATTCAAATATATATATTTATATATATAATATATAATATATATTAATATATAATGTATAATGTATAATATATAACATATAATAATATATAATATATAATATATAATATATATTTATATATAACATATATATATATATATATATATATATATATATATAATGTGTCTCTAGGGAGAGAGGCACTTACTGTTTTGTATCGTGCTCCCTGGAGTTGGGCACAGCAGTGGGAATAAGGGACCTCCCTCCCCAAAGGTGTTTTCTCCAAGTTCCAGAAACCGTGGCTATGGCAGAAAGTAATTCAGATAGATGATAGATGGGATTAAGGTTGTTCAGCAGCTGAGTTAGTTAGTTGGGACCTCCTGGGTGGGCTCAGTGTACTCACAAGGGTCTGCGAGAGTGAAGGAGGGCTCTCATGGAGCATGATTTGCCAGAATATGATGGTGGAGCAGGGGCAGCGAACCACAGCTCCAGATCCGACCTGTGACCGCAAAAGAGAAACGACTGCGGATGTTCTGCTGTGTACTGTGCTGAAGCGAGGCCATTCTGGGGTCAGGCGCATGCGTGAACTTGGCTTAGGCTATTTCCAACACAGGAGTTAATTGCAACATAATCCTACTCTGACTCCAGGAACGTCTGGACGGTATACTAAAAACCATTGATTTGTACGCTGTGGTAGATGAATTGTGCGGTACATGACGTGGATCTTAATAAAGCTTTTTTTTTTTTTTTTTAAGTGAAAGAGAGAAAGGAGGAGTTAGAGCTAGAAACAAAGATGTAACAAAAGTCAAAGTAATTTGACCCATTACAGATGGCCTTAACCGTAGATGCGAAGGAGCTGTAAATCAGGGAAGGACAGCTCCTCACGGCCCACACTCCGAAACCTGGAGGCAGCAGACAACTGACTTCTCTCTTAAGTCTGCAGAAGAACGCAGCCCTGCTGACATCCCGATTTTTGTCACTTGTGACTCATTTTGGGCTTCCGATTTCCAGAACTTCTCTTCCAGTAAGAAAATAAATCTGTGTGTGTTATTTTGTCTAATTTGAGACAAGGTCTTGTTCTGTAATTCAGGTGGGCCTTGGACTCACTATGTAGCTTGGGTTGGTCTAAAACTCATGGTAATCCTCCTGCCTCAGCCTCCTCCTGCTGGGATTGCAAATATGCATACTATGCCCAGTTGTCTGCACTGTTTTGAGCCTCTAAGCTTGCAGTCATTTGTTAGACTAATCATAGAAACTATTACAGGCATTGTTCATACCCTTTTTTTTAAAAACATAGTTGGTTGTATACATACATTACCCACCCAAAGTGTAATCAAAGTAAAGCAAAACAATGAAATTACATATTCAGTACAATAATCTGATGCCATTCAGAAACAATTTTAAATATTCATAGCACTGGTATTTGACAGAAAAACAGTACAGGCCACCAATATGAGTAATATGTATAATTTTGAATTCTCTAATAGCCATATTTAAAAAACCCCAGAAATTTATCTTAGTGATCAATTTTAATCCAATTATGTCTAAAATAGTCAAGCAACAGATATACTACTGAGGTATTTTACCTTTCTCTCATTCTGAGTCTGGCATTTGGTCTGTATTTTACATTTATAGTGTACCTTCAAGGATATAGTAGCCACTTGCAGCCAATGGCTGTGGTATTAAAGAACAATGACTGAAAAAGACAAGTGGGGATGAAAAAGGAAGGAGGCAGGTGCTTAAAAATAGAGCAAATGAGAATATCACTTTCAGACAGAAATCCTTTAGGAAAATTTGCAATATCCATGTATAAAATTTTTACATAGAAATTCATCTTAGGAATCCAGCCTGCATCAGTATATAAAAATGTGACTACCAAGACATTTATTAAGCATTGCTCAAAAAAAACCCCCCAAAAAACAAACATAAACACATGAAAAACAGAAACATAACAACCTAAACTGTCTCAGTTATGGTACTAGCCTAGCATGAACTTTACATGTTTGTTAAAAAGGAGATGGAACTGTACATATTGATTATATGCACAGTATATTGCGAAAAGGGGAAAGCCAGGTTAAGAATATTTTTTCTGTAAATTTTTGTTTAAAAAGCAACTGAAATATGGTCACAAATGTAATTAATCATACTAAACACTCATAGTGGTTACTCTGATATATTGAGTGTCACAGATAATGTTAGTTTTCTATTTATATATATTTTATTGTGGTTTGCTTTGTTGCCTAGAAAATTGACCTATATTTGCACATGCTGTACATAGACTTTTATATGCACATATATATTGTATTTATGCAGATCTACACATGTATGTGTAACAAGAATAAGTTACTAGTCAATACCCAAGGAGTCACTCCAGTGATTATGCCATTACAAAACCATCGGTCACCACATCAAAGACCTGTTTCAAAAACCATAACCTTATATGGGACTCACCCTGCTTTTACCAGGTATTTTTTTCTAATTAGAAGGAACATCTCAAAGTATGATCTATGAAGCAATATTTAATGCTCACACCGTGCCAATAGAAACCCATGGCTACTTTGCCAGACTGAAACATATTCATTTTTCTAATGTCCACTCTTCCTTAATTCAACCTACTGTAGTGTCCACATAATAGAGTTGTTAAGAAGCTTGCATTTGCAGGAGGAAGCTTAATGAGAAAAGAGGGATCATGTTACATATTAAACAAAAATCAAGTGGTTCACTGTATGGATTTAGAAAAAGAAAAGCCCTAGAAGGTTGTAATTGAATGTTTCTGGCTTTTAAGTCTCTTTTACACTTGGCATTGGTCGGAACAGTCAGTGAGGCAGCGCAGTGAGGCGGCACCTGAAGTTTGACTTGTTGCCAGCAGGCTATGTTCAGAGCCCCAACCTCTGTATAAGCAGCATGAAACTTCTGTTTTGGGCCATGGTCCTCAATATCTTCAACAGTGTCTGACTGGTCAGCACTGCCAAGAGCATACCTCTTCCAGGGTACTCCCTCAGTCCTGGCTGTTAGCTTTTGTCACAGCCTTTAACCTCATCACACTGACTTACATGTTTAGACTTACACAATTATGAACAGTCCTAGCCAGTGAATATGACTCAGCACAAAAGTTGTGTTCAATGAATGTGTTGAATGGAAATAAAATGTTTGCATCCAATTCATCGATCATAAATGTCCAACTAAGCAAGGATGAGTACGGAGCCCAGTGAGGTATCACAAAATACTTCCCTCCTGTTTTATGACTATCCTTTTAATCATGTGCCTTTGTTCAGTTAGATCATGGATTGCATTTCAGAGTTTTCAATTATAAAATTGCAGATATTATCATCGTCAAGTTATTGACTTGTACCACCCTTGAGCCCAGCCTTTTCCAAACTGAAGGGTCACAACTTGTTGACAGGGTAGAGAGTCAATTCTGTGGGTTGTCAGCCAACCTTAAAAAGCTGAACAGAAAACGTGTTCATTGTAAGTACTGTTCGGGAACCTTGCTGCAGATGTGTACAGGGGTGCAGATTCCGAGCTGATGCACAAGGCACTCTTTATTATACTTGGGACCTAAAACATGTACATGTCACTGATCCAGCCTGCATTTTTCACAGATGTCTTTATGAAATTAAAATAAAACTGGGACTAGTTTCACGCATGTCCAGTCCATCAGTGCAGCTCCATGAGCCTGCGCCCTTGGAAGAGCCCATTCCCAGATTATCGGCCAGGGGTTCCACTGCAGAGCTTTTGGAAGTCAACCTTTGAGTGTTTACACGGGCCGAGGATGAGCTACTGAAGAGCCAGAGATCACACACTTAGCTGAGATCCTGCAGTAGCAGTGCTAGGCCCAGCAAGCTGTTGGCTCACCAGGAGGCCTGGACGAGAGCAGCCACCAGAAAGCCCAAAGCACCACAGGCACCTGCCAGTCAGGTGGGATGCAACCTGGGCTCTGATTCAGAGGGCGGCAGCAGCACCAGTCTCAGCTGCAATCTGAGCTCCAGGAAATAAGAGGTTCTGTACAGTGATGAGGCCTGCAGTGTTAGGCTACCTTGCCCTGCTGTCCCCAGCACTGACCCTGCAGAATCTGAATAACTCCATGCCCTCCATCTGAGCCTGGACCAAGATCTCCTGGGGTTCAAGGGACTGATTTTTTTAAATTATTGGGAAACAAAAGTGAACATGGGAACATCCAAATAAACACATCAGGAGTCATTAGAAATCTTCATGGTTTAGAATTTCTAGTTTCAAAACATTGCTATAACATTGTAAATATCTACAAAATTCTGTAGAAAAAAGAATTAATGGAAATATTACTGCACTGAATGAAAAAACAAAACAAATGAAGATTTAAAAATTAATGAGAAAACAATTTTTAAAATGAAAAATTTCCTTATAATTAAAGATATGGCAATAGAATGCATGTATGTTGATTCATATACAAAATATGAAAATAACCTGTGATTTTATGTGTAATTTTCTCAAGTTTATAGGAACTATTAGAGGAAATATTAAAAGGTCATTGTATAAATTACATATTAACTAATTATATAATTTTTTTTTTTTTTTTTTTTTTTTAGGTTTTTTGAGACAGGGTCTCGCTTTGTGGTTCAGGCTGGCCCTGAGCTCAGCCTCCAACTCACATCACAATCCTCCTGCCTCTGCCTCCCGAGTGCTGGGATTACAGGCATGAGCCACCACGCCCGGCACTGTGGTATGTGGTACTGGTTGCTGCTGGGTGTGGGTCTGCACACCCAGTATAGTTATGTGGTTACCGGGGAATCGAACCTGGGTCCTTGCGCTTGCAAGACAGGCGCCGGAACCACTGAGCTAACTCCCCGGCCGTAATTATATAAAATTTTGAATGAAGCATTAAATCATTTTAGAAAGATTATTCTACAAAACACCAGGCTGAGTTCAGGACCAGCCTGAACTACAAAGCGAGACCCCATCTCCAAAAAAAAAAAAGGCAATTTCTGAGTCACATACTGCTTATAAATTACTGGACTTATCAGGCTGGGGAGTTAGCTCAGTGGTTCTGGTGCAAAGGCCTGGGTTCGATCTCCGGAAACCACATAACAATACTGGGTGTGGAGACTCATGCCCAGCAGCAACCAGTACCACATACCACAGTGCTGGGCGTGGTGGCTCCCGCCTATAATCCCAGCACTTGAGAGGCAGAGGCAGGAAGATTGCTGTGATGTGAGTTTGAGGCTGAGCTCAGGGCCAGCCTGAACCACAAAGCGAGACCCTGTCTCAAAAAACCTAAAAATAAATAAATAAATAAATTACTGTACTTATCAATTACTGTGAAGCTTAATTTTTATGGGCAAACTATCTTAGAAAAGTTTTAATTTCACAATAACATTAAATGGGAGGTATGAAGATTTTCTACATACTCTACCCCCATAAACTCATAGACTTCTCCACTATATCCAGAATGGTACATGACAGTTCACGAAATTATTCAAGATATTACTATCACACAGACTTGTTTGCATTATCATACACTCTTGGTGTACTTTCTTTGGGTTTCAACCAACACATAATGATATGCATCCACCGTAACTTAGCCATGCAGAATGGTTTCCCTAACTTCCAAGTCCTCCAAGTCCTCCCTCTTCATTCCTCCGTCCTTCTTACACCTGACAACCACTGGCCTTTTTACTGTCTTTACAGTTTTGCCTTTTCCAGAATGGCATGGAGTTGGCATCATACAATTTCTGGGCTTCTCCTGCTGCTTCTTTCACTTAATAACACACAATAATACATTTTCTTCATGTGTTTCCCATGGCTCGATAGCTCATTTCTTTTCAGCATTGAAAAATATTCCACTGTCTATATCACAGTTTCTTTATCCATTCAGGTATTGAAGGGTATCTTGGTCTCTTCCACGTTTTGGCAATTATGAATAAAGATGCTACAAACATTCTTGTGCAAGTTTCTGTATGGATGTAAGATACCAACAAACCCAATGCATGCTCAAATGGTGAGAATATGCAGTACTTAGCTTTTATTTTTATTTTTAGAAATTGCCAAACTGTCTTCTAAAGTTGTTACACCACTTATTTTTCATTCCCACCAGCAATGAAATTCCTATTGTTCCCCATCCTTGACATCATTTGGTATCTTCAAGTATTCTGAAGTTTGGTCATTCTAATAGGTATGTAATAGGGTTATTTTTCATCCCCAAATTCCTAATGGATATTTATATTTTAACAGAGAGACCTGTTTTGCCCCAGAACAGCTTACTAGTATGAATAGAAACTTGCCAGACATATCATGAAGAATTCAGAAAGCCACAAACCAATGTCTAATAAATGACATAGATGTATGCATACACTATCTCTAACATAAATCACTCACCCACTCAGGCTTCTTCACCTAGACACTCCCCATTTCTTAATAAGTAATGAAAGGGAGGACAGGCGGAGAGCACAGGGACCATTTCTAGTCTCTGATCACATACAAGTACAGATGGATCCTCAGATCCACTGTCATGTTGGACTCACTCCACGGCGGAATAGCCACTCTCCTCACTTAGGCACTGTGTTCTTCTGTTCTAGTATCTCTCAACAAGTATTTCATTTAAAATGTTTCCATCATATATGAGTCAGCTGTGCATATTTGAAACTTAAGTGGATGAAGCTTTCATGTATTCTGTGGCTGTGAATCAAATAATCAGTTACCAATAGAAGCTATGTCCCCCCCTTTCTGGGAAAAAACTTGTCATGGTTTAGATCTGAGGTGGCTTCCAAAAGGCTCATATGGGTGGAACAAAACTGGATCATGGGGCTGCTATCAGGTTGGAGGCAGAGTAACAGTGGCATGACCTGGAAGAGTATTTCTACTCTGACTCTTCCCTCTATTTTCTGTTTCCTGGCTTTCATGGCGTGAAATGCTTTCCTCTGCTGGGCCCATACCTACTCTACTTCCTAGCTAGCATGACACGAATGGCTTTCCTCTGTATCAGGTCCTCCTACCACGTCATCTCTACTCTGAAGTCAGAAAACCATGGACTGAAACTGCTGAAAATGTAAGCCAAAGTAAACTTTTTCTTCTTTAAGTTGTGAATGTTGTCCCATGTGTCTTGTGTCCCAGTGATAAGAAAGTGATTAAAACAGGTTTTAATACCAAGAACAGAGTCATTACTATATCTGACTATGTTGTTTAGAAACCTTTGGAACTGTTTCATGGAAGACATTTGAAAAGGCTTGGAGATGCCAGTTAGAGAAGCCCTATAATTCCGTAAGTGGAGCTTGATGGGGAATTCTGGTCAGAGTTCAGAAGATCAGAATGCTAAAAGAAATGTAGATGCCAAAGGTCAGTCTCGGGAGGTTTCAGTTTAGAATAAAGACTCCATTGCCAGTTGGACAAGAAGCTGTGTGTATTATACTCAGGCAGAAAATTTTGCCCATGTCTGAAGACTTCACAATAAACTAAGATTAAGGGCAGAGAAATCATTAATTTGACAGAGGGAATTTCAAGGCAGCCTCAAATTCGAGCTGTTCTGTAAGTACTTCTTGCTGCTATCAGCCAGGTTTATAATGTGAGTTAGAAGCAACAAGCCCATTTAAAATTTTTCTTTCTCATTTTCCAAAAGGGAAATTTTTGCAAAGCTGGAACAAGGGAGGATGTGGTTGCTAAGAAGATTAGCATTAAAAAGAAGCCAAGTACTTTGCATCAGGACAATAGACAAGATATCTTAAGGGCATCTCAGGAATCAGGAATACCCCACCATGTACAGGCTTGGAGGTTTAAAGGTGTAAAGCTTTGTTTGGAGATGAGACTCTCTAGGTTCCTTGGTTCAGAAGAGCTGTCTAGGGAACTGGTTCCCTAAGTTTGGCCATCTGGGCATTTGGAGGCCACTGCAGCTATGGTCTAATTGGGTCCGGCTACTGCTCAAACTTGTGGTAGACATCTGTGTGGCACTGGATTGACAGGCTTAAAGAATAAAGAGTTATGGGATCATGGAGACTCCTTCCCAGATTATAAATGAAGGCAAGACAGTGTGTCACTAAGAGGGAAGCCAAAAGTGCAAAGCAGACCCTAGAAAGTTAGAGAAGCCAGGAACGTAGAATTTGAGGAAAGCCACAGGCACGGAGCAAAGCTACCTCAAGAGAGTGGTCATGAGGGCTAAAACCGGCAATACCTTAAGAGTAGGGTGAGATTGCCTAAACCTTTTGGAGCTCACATCTTTCCACGGCCTGCCCCAGGTGCTGGACAAGGAGCTACAGAATTTAATGCTTGCCCTGCTGGTTTACATCTTGCTTTGGCCTCATTTGCTTCTATCCCCGTATCTCTTGCTTTTGGAAGAGGAATGTTTACCCTGAGCCAGAGTCCATCAGCAGTGCTTAACTTTGTTTTTCACCTGAGAGTTTGCCTTGTTTCCCAAAAGAGATTTTGGACTTGAAATTTTCAGCAATGCTGGGATTGTTAAAACTTTGGCTGTTTTGAGATGAAATGCATTTTTCATCAAGAGATGGACATGGGTCTTTGGGGGATGGGGCTAATGATTTAAGTAAGAGTGTACCTCAAAAGTCTCACTAATGAGTTCAGCAGTGGAATGTGCTATTGGGAAGAAAGGCCTGGTTAGAGGTGGAAAAATGGGTATGTGACATAGAAGGGCATATTTCTTTCCCTTTCTCATCCTCTTCCTCTTCATTGTGGCATAACCAACTTTCCTCTGTGCTGGACCCTTCCATTATGCCATTTCTCCCATGGAACTAGCTGGCCATGAACTGAAAGCCAAAGCCAAAATAAAATTCTCTTCTAAGTTGTAGGTGTTGGGTATTGTGTCCCACTAGTGGAAAAGTGACTAAAATACACATATTATATTCATACCTAGGCATGTGCTAATATAGTAATTTACTTATATCTTCTCAACTTTTTAAGGTTTAATGCCATCTTCATTTTATAACTGACATTTCAAAAGGTTTAATAACTTGCCTTTTTTCATCCCTTGCAATAAAGACCAACATGTTTGATTGTCACTATAGGAAATATTAGAATTCCTTAATCATGAAATTTAGATTTTTATTACTATACTTGTATACAAACACTACCCAGTTGGCCTTCAGGTAAGCCAGTTTAAAAATATGAAGCTTGAAACAGCCTTCTACACATTATTATTGATATTTCTGCTTAAAAGGTAACCTTGGACATTGAAAGAAGAAACAAAATCAAATTAACACAAAAAAGCCAATGAATAAGAAGCAATTTTGCTCAGATCCTCAGCCCTGAGTATGTCATATCCTTTCTGACCTTCGGGAGAATCCATCCTGTCCTTGCTTGCCTTAACATCTCTAAAGAGCACTGTAGATAACTCCCAGATGGCCTTCAGGAATACAAACTACTCGCTTACAGATTTATTGGACTGTGTATCTTGAGAATGCCTTTGAAGATTCACGAACATTCTATGTTCCTCACTATAAAACTCATCAGGCTGTGCCACATCATGGGCCAAATTCTATTTATTCTACTTGAGTTTGTCAACTAAGCATCCCGCCTCAGTAGACTGACACAAATTAGCCTTCCCAGTACAGCAGCTTCCTGAGGGATTAGAGAAGGGATCAGTGTTCTCTAACGTTGGCTCTAAAATCCATAACCTACAAAACTCAAGATCTCCAGCAAGCAAGAGAGCTTAGGCACTCCAGAGGTGAGCTGAAGGTCATGCTATGTCAGGATGCACAGCAGGTGAGAGAGAAGATAAATCTTCCCAAGACATTCTCAGAAGAGAATGCAAATTCATAAATTTCTACTTGATTTCCACAGAAAACAAGGGACATTCTATCTTATCTCGTCTTGTCTCTTGTTTTACTTTTTGGTGTTGTTATTATTTTTATATATTTTGTCAGTGTGTGTCAAGGACTATGTGTGTGTCTAAATGTATACATTTGGAGACAAGGGGCTTAGGGGACAATATAGAGATAGATGTAGACAAAACATGAGAGGAAAATGAACTCACTAAAGTTGAGAAAAATAAAATATAATTATATATATTATGTAGTGTGCATCCATAGGTACATATCTATAGATATAGCTTTTTATCACTTTTAAAAAACTTGCATCACCTTAAAACTGTGCCATATACTTGACTTTTTAAAAATTTAAATCATTATTGTACATTATGAATACACATCATCACATTCAACACTGACAGTTTGTATCATAATTTGACATGACTTGATTCTTTTTCCCTTTCTCCCCGCCTTGCAACCCTCTATACATAATCTTTTCCTTTTTTCTTTATTACTGTTACATTCTTTTTCCCCTCATTATTTACCCCTACACCCTTTCCTTTGAAATATTTTCTATTTCACAGTATCAACTATACATACAATTCATTTACAACTTTATTTTCTCATACTAGAGAAAAGATACGATATTTACGTATCTGTGACCTATTTATTTCACTTATAAGGATGTCCTCAAGGTACATCCTTTTGAATATGAATGACTCAATCTTACAATTTTTTTAGTGGCAGAATAATACTCCATTCTACAAAAGATCCACATCTTCTTTATCCAGTCTCCAGTTGTTGGACATTTTGGTTGTTTCCAAGATTTAGCAATCAAACTGAGCTGCTATAAATATGGATGTACATATGTCATTGTGAGATGAATCTTTTAATTTTTTTTGTGTATATACCTAGCAGAGCGATGGCCGGGTCAAATGGGACCTCAAATCCTAGCTTTTTGAGGAATCTCCACACTGGTTTCCACAGAGGTTATACAAGTCTACATTCCCACCAATAGTGGAGTAGGGTTCCTTTTTCTTCGTAGCCCTGCCAATATTTGTTGCTGGCTAATTATGAAATAGCAGCCATTCTTTGTTGAGTGAGATGAAACCTCAGTGTTGTTTTCATCTGCATCTCTCAAATGATCAATGATGTTGAGCATTTCTTCATATGCTTTTTAGCTGCTCTTACTTCTTCCTCTGAAAAGTATCTGTTCATTTCAGATGCCCATTTTTGAATTAGGTCTTTGGATGGGCTTATTTTTTAAGCTCTTTATATATCCTAGATAGTAGCCCTTTGTCTGAGGAACAGCTAGTAAAGATTCTTTCCCATATTGTTGGTTGCCTTTCCATTCTGTTGGTGGTTTCCTTTGCTGTGCAGAAGCTTTTTAATAGAATGAAATCCCATTTGTTGATTTCTTCTGCCAATTCTTGTGATATAGAGGTTTTGTTCAAGAAGTCTTTCCCTACACTAATGTCTTCAAGAGTTTTACCTAACCTGTTTTGCAGCAGGTTCAGTGTGTATGTTTTAAAATTTAGGTCTCTAATCCACTTTGAGTTTAGCTTGGTACAAGGTGAAAGAGATAGGTCTAGCTTTAGTGTTTGGCAGGTTAAAGCCCAGTTTTTCCAGCACCATTTGTTAAAGAGGCTATTTTTCCTCCACTGAGGATTTTTGGCTCCTTTGTCAAAGATGGGGTGACTCAGTGTATCTGGAGTAGTTTCTGGATCTTCTAATGTACACCATTGATCCTCAGGTCTGTTACTTTGTCAGTACCATGCAGTTTTTATCACGGTGGCTTTGTAGTATAGTTTCAGGTTTGGGATTGTAATACCCCCACCATGTCCCTGTTGCTTATAACTGTTTTTGCTATTCTAGATCTTTTGTAGTTCCAGACGAATGTTTGGATTTTTTTTTCTCTAGATCTGTGAAATATGCTGTTGGGGTTTCAATCAGGGTTGCACTGAATCTGTATAGTAGTTGGGGGAGTACAGTCATTTTGATCATATTGGTTCTTCCTACTCAGAAGCAAGGTATGTCTTTCCATTTTTGATATCTTCTATCACTTTTTTCAGAGTGCTGTAATTTTTAGCATAGAGGTCTTTTACCTCCTCTGTTAGAATGATTCCTAGATATTTGACTAAGGTCTTTTTGAACTAAGTACAACTAGGCCATCACTGGCTAAGGGTATTCAATTTTTCCACTATTTTCTTCTATTTAAATTATGATTTTTTTCTGCTCAGCATGCTATGATGTGCTTTAGTATTTTGTAGTACTAATGGATGAAAAGACAAATACAAAACTTAGACAAGGAAATTTCAGTGGCAGTAATCAATCACAAGGTAATTATTAAAATTCCAGAATTGCTTATCACTCATATATGTGAAAACACAAAGTTAAAACTAATCACAGAGGGCCGGGGATACAGCTCAGTGGTTTGGCACCTGTCTTGCAAGTGCAAGGGCCTGGGTTCGATCCTCAGTAATCACATAACAATACTGGGCATGGATACTCACCCCAGCAGCAACCAATACCACGCACCACAGTGCCAGGCGTCGTGGCTCACACCTGTAATCCCAGCACTCGGGAGGCAGAGGCAGGAGGATTGCTGTGATGTGAGTTGGAGGCTGAGCTCAGGGCCAGCCTGAACCACAAAGTGAGACCCTGTCTCAAAAAAACAAAACAAAACAAAACAAAACAAAAAACCCCCTAATCACAGAAATCCTGTAGCTCAGGAATCACATCCATGTTTGCTAACACCTTCCAGGTTTATCATTTTACTGGAGACTATCTGGCGTCAGCTAATAAATTTGCTGTTTAAGCCTTGTTAGGAAAATAATTTGAGGTGATTTAGAAATATAATGCATAAAGCTCACTATTATAATAGAATTGGACAAAGATCAGACTGACAAGAACTCTGATCATTGAAGATGAAAATATTTTTCTGCTGAGAGGTGCTCATAGCTAATATCTAGTTTTCTGCTTTAGATAATGCAATCCAAAATGTTAAATTGTATTTTAAAAATAGTGTATGTTTTCAACTTAATATAGCTGCAAATAAACATCCATGGACTACTGTCTTACTTTCTCACTGCTGGGTCAAGACACTGGTCTCCCAAAAGTTAAGGAGGAAGAGTATCTCCTGGCTCAGTTTGTAGAGGTTTTAGTCCCGAGTTGGCTGGTTCCAAGGTGAGGCAGCACGGAAGAGAGGAGACAGTTCATGACATGGCTGGTGTGAGGCAGAGCAGGGACAAAAGAAGAGAAAAGAGATTGTCTACATCTTTATCCATCTCTATCCATCTCCATCTCCAGGGCACACCCACAGTGACCCTTTTCTTCCCACCGGGCTTCTTCTATCAACATCATACCAGTGACAAACCTATCTGGAAAAATCCAATGAGAAACTTCACATACTCATGATCTAAGCTGCCTCCCAGAATCCTCCTAAAACATTTTAAGTGTATGAGGCTTTGGGGGAACATCTAGATACAAACCAGAATGACTACTTTTTTTTTTTTTTTTTTTTTGAGACAGGGTCTCACTTCGTAGTTCAGGCTAGCCCTGAGCTCAGTCTCAAACTCACAGTGATCTTCCTATCTCTGCCTCCAGAGTGCTGGGATTACAGGTGTGATCCACCACACCTGGCACTGTGGTATGTGGTGCTGATTGCTGGTGGGCATCAGTCTCCACACCCAGTACTGTTGTATGTGGTTACTGGGGATCGAACCCGGGCCCTTACACTGGCAAGATAGTCGCTGGAACCACTGAGCTAAATCCTCAGCCCAGGATGACTACTGTTTAAGTTTACTTGTTTCTGATAAAGCCAAAAGCTTATTCCTGGGGACATTTTAGTACCTCTGGGCAAAATAAATACATCGATTAAGGTTAAATTAAAAATTTATCATCTTATACAAGAAAAAAAAATTACCCAAAAATATTTTTATATTTCAAAAAGTTAGATTAACACTTTAAAAGATTAATCTGATTCCTGCTGGATGGAGATCATCATTTATGAAATACGTTTGCTCAAGAGGGCAGCCTCTATTCTTTATCATCTTATTTCTTCTGGTGCTTGACTTCATTTCTTCAGATGGATTTCCTGTCTGTACCTGAACCATCCACCCATGCCAGGGCTTGCTGTAACTACAGTGTCAAAGTCTGCATAGTCTCCTTCTCTGTAAGATGATACACAGACTTGGTGACCCATAGGGCATTGCTTCTTAGCACAAGGTTGAAATAATTGTGGCAATGGGACTCCAGAGATTTCAAGGATTTCACCATCTGAGTTCCTGGCTGATCTGTTCAAGGTCACAAACCAATTTAATGCCTCTGAGGATTACTGCAATCTTGGGGAAACATTCCAGAACAAGTCATTACTATTTACAGAAATAGCTTAAAACATCCCCAATATAGTCTTTACTCTGTCTTCTTGACTTAAAAGATAATTGTATTATGTAAATACTGACAAATATAAATTTGTGTTCATTACTATATAGATATATCAGTAATATACATATCTACACACATGCCCATATATAGATATATATGTACTTTTGTAGCTAACTTTTGCTGTGCATTTTTTAAAACATATATTCTTCATTCTATGAAGAGTTCCCTAAAATCTATTTCTAGAATAGATTCTTATGGCAGAGGCTGCTAGTTTGTCCTTTACACTATTTTCACCTTTTTTTCTAGTAATACGACATTCAGCAGGACCATGGAAACTCTAAATAAAGGCCATATTACTGTTACCCAGCTTCCCTTGCAGCTGAGTGTGATCATATGACTAAGTTCTGGCCAATTAACAAGCAAGTAATATTTTCAAGCAGCTTCTGGGACCCTTACACAAGAGGTGGCTGCACACGCCCTTCGTACTGCACTGCTCCTGCTGTCTGGAAGTAGATGCCACCTTATATCATGAAGATGGGGTCACCGCACAGGTAATAGCATGGTCAACTATTTTTCTAAGGCTTTCCAGGATCTGAGCCAGCTCACCATCTCCACATTGTATTTTTTCCCTGGTTTACAAGAAAAAAATCTATTCTTTTTTTAAAAGCTACTTTTTAGTTTCCTTTACTTTTAAATTTCCCTGTTCCTAGCACGTAAACTTCAAATGTCATTTGGAATGTTCCAAATTGTTAAATTCTCATCTTATAGCCCTGACAGATTATTACAAAAGATAAGCAGACATTCAAAAAAGAGGCATTATGTCTACCCAAGAACAAAAGCATTTACAGTATGTGCATATCAACTCTAGAGCTATCATTGAGGGAGAGAACAGGGAATAGAAATATGTTGCGGATCTGCATAAGACCACGTAAAGGAAGATCACACGTGAAGTTGAACATCTCAGTGGTCAAAAATCAAGTCACTCAGGCTTATGGCTTCTCAGGAATGAGCTTAGAAGACGAGATGGAGGAAGAGATGGAAGACTGAGGAAGCACACGCCAGCGCCCAGCAAGCCAGCTCCCTCCCCTGGAGCTGCCTCAGCCTGCCACCCCCCACCCTCACCTCTAGCCTCCCCCATAGTCCCACATGAAGCAAAGCCCTGGGCAACTGCACTTTTTCCTTTCATGCTCCTATTTCAAAAATAACCCCCAGCTGCTGCTCTAGAGCAGTTCAGAGTCATGGGGATGAGCCTGGCCCCACGCTCAGTTCTGAGAAGGAAACGCAGCCCACTCAAGCAAGCATCTGATGCCTGATGATTCTTAGTGGCAGCTGCAGCTAGAAAGGAGTCCAAGATACAGTTGGTAAGTGCTTAGGAATTGCAGCAGAGGAGGTGGCCATTCCTGGGCGCCTGGGCTCTATGAGGGAAGCTGGAAAGTGCCAGGGTCACTGAGCTAACAGAGTCATGGAAAGTCCCCATCTCCGGGGAATGTGGGGCAAAGCTGTGACAAGCTCCTGTCTCTCCCAGCACCAGCGCCTGGAAGGGGCAGCAGGTGGAATCTAGGCGTGATCACAAGAAACAAAACTGAAATGAAAGAGACAATAAGTAGGAGCCCAGAGATGTCAAGTAATTGCAGAAAAGCCACACACTCCCACGGGAGAAGAGGGAGGGCACCGAAGAGGCTGAGCAGAGGCCCAGGTGAACCAAGCCAAATACATGGGCTCAAGGGTCTGAACTATTTTATGTGTAGGAGGTTCACTGGTAGCAGCTGATTCAAGTCCCTTCTTTGTCATCTTTTTAAAGGGCTTCGGACACCTTTCTCACTGGAGGGGTGACACACGTATGTACTCCAGAGCCTATTTTATTTATTTTATGGGACAGCAGAACTAGGGATTGAACTCAGGTCTTCAAGCATGACAGACAAGCGCTCTACCATTGAGCTTACCCACCTTCAGCTTTTTTTAAAGACTGCATCTCACTAAACTGCCAGGCTGGACTCATTGCAATCATCCTGTCTCAGCCTCCCATGTAGCTGGAATTGCAGGTGTTCAGCACCATACATGGCCCAGGTTTCTTTTTAATATGGGAGGTTCCCCTATTTCAGTTCTGTTGACCCTCATGCCAGCCCCTTTGTACCTGCCCATCCTTACTAATGTGTGCCCTGCTTCTGTGGCAGTGACCAGAAGTCCTCTGGCAGGCCAAGGGCTCATGAAATACAAGCAGAGAGAAAACGGAGGCTGCCCAGTGAGGCGCTGGCCGAGGGCCTGATTCAGGGCCTGTGTCAGTCTGATAAGCCCTGCAAAGCACCTGGCTATCGCTGAGGCGGAGGACTACTGTGGGTGTGATGTGAGGGATCATGCTGATGACGTGGAATGTGTTAACCTGGCCTCATGTGGATCTAGACAAATGCCTCTGAATATCCAGAGACTTTATCTCCTTCTCCTCCTCTTTAGTCAGCTCATAGCTTCTAAGCACCAGGCTATCTGAAAACATTCTCTTATACTGTCTCCAGGAAAGGTAGGCATCAAAGGAATCCTTCCTACAACACCATATAATATCAGATCGCTTCTATGCTTCAAGTAATCTCTGCTCACTCTGAACCCAAACTAAATTCTCTCAAATTTTCTGAGTGAAAAGCAACTGATACTGCATTTACTGTGTATATTGTAGGTAGCAAAAGACGTAACAGCTATTTTCAAGGCTTCCAGTCTGAGATGTATGCGTCCATGATGTATTGCACACACATGCGCACAGACACCCCCCTCACACACACATACAGACTCACACACAAAGTAATTGGTCAAAGACAACTATAATATGCAGGTTCAGATCATTATCTCTCCAGGTGAGTGGACAGGGATACCTGCACTGTTTAGGTGAGGGAGGAATGCTTGGCTTATTGTGCAGGGACCTGGACTTCAGGCATCAAATAGGATTGAGATTGGCTATGGCTATGGGTTGAACTGAGTTCTGACCACATTTATAGGTTGGACTCCTAGCTTTTGGTACCTAAAAAGGAGACCTTATTTGGAGAAAAGGTTATTATAGATATAATCTGAGACCTGTGGCCGCCTCTTTGTCACTGTCCCCTGGCTCTGGCTCCTGGTCCTCGAGATCTAGGTGGCTTTGCTCCACTGTACCCTTCCACAGTGATCTTTCTGCTTTGGAACCAGCTAACCATGCAGTGAATTCTCCACAAATGAGCTAAATCCAACCTCTCCTCCTGGAAGTTGGTGTGTTGGGTTTTGTGTCCCAGTGACAGGAAAGCCAGTCAACGTAGTCATGGAGGAGAAGAGACAGTATATCTTGTTAGATCAGGAGGTCTTGGTGTGCATAGTCTGGCCTTGTTCCAGGACGGAAGGCAAAGGGTAACTTTTGTGGCATTTCCTCAGGAGCCTGTTTAACAGAGCTGGTGTATAAGGAAGATGCCGAGGAAGACAGGTTGGATAGAGACAGGTAGAAGGATGCTCTGTTCTGAGATGCGACCCCAAAGTTGCTAACAAGTCAGCCCCCAGGTGTGACGGGCTGGCAGGGGACTCACAGGTACCCATGGTCTACCCTGGGCACATGTGAATGTTAGAAACTCTGTTGATGTCCTTTGAGGTCTTGAGTTGGAGATTACTATCCAGGACTGTCAAGGTGAGCCCTCAATACAACCAAATGTATCCTATAGGATAGGGAGAGGGAGATTTGAGTTAACTGAAGAGAAAGAAGGCAACATGACCAGGGGGCAGGGAGATGAAAGGTTACAAGACGATGTGACCACAAAAGGAGGAGTAGGATGGCTTCTAAAATACGGGGAAGGTAAGGAAATGGACTCTCCTCTAGAATTTCCAGAAGTGACGCCTTTAATGAAAATCATGTCAGGCTTTTGACCTGTAGAACTGTATTAACTTGTGCCCTTTTTCAGAAACTAAGTTGGTCATTTGTCACAGCTGCCAAGAAAACGAATCAACCCAGGAAAAATTTATCAACAGCAAATGCCAGGCCTATCCCAGAGTGATGGAACCTGTTTGCAGGGTGGGGCCACATCCACAACCACACTCAGGTGTGCTGTGGCAAGAAGAGACCACAGGACTGCGTCCAGCCAGGGCAGCGCAACAGAGAATGGGCAACGCCAAAGTCATCAGAACACTGGGCAGGATAACTACTGGGCTTCCTCACGGAGGGAAGCTAGGACGCCAGAAGATTCACTCAGCCCCTGTGTGTGGAGAGCACCCCTCTTCAGACACTTGAGAAAGGGTGACAGGCCTGGTCTGGCAGCGGCAGATGTGAGAGCCCGCAGGCTCCTCTCGGAATCTCAGCAGAGCGGAAGTTGAATCTGTGAGCATGAGTGAAATTTCTGAGTTTTGAAAAAAGACACAAGAGAGAGCAAGAACAGGCCCACACTGTTCCCTGCAATTGCAAAGGGAGAGAGGCATAAGGAGGCACGAGTAACTGCCGGGTCGGAGGGGGCATGTTCAGAATTACAGGATGAGCCGGTGCACTGTGCTAGGCCAGGAGGCGGCCGTATCTCCTCATGTGACAGAGATGGGAAAGAGAAAAGTGACGAAGACATGGTCACACAGGCCCTTGGTGACCTTTGAGAACGTGTCTCAGTGGCCTCGCAGAGGTGGGGCGGACATCTGATTACCGAGGAGAGGATGGGGAGGTGTAGATGCGGCTGTAAAGCTGCGCTTCCGTGCTCCAACAGTCAACAGGCGCTGAGAGGAAGAGGCACCCCGGAAACCAGATGCAGATGGCTTCGCGGAATGAGCTTTGGGGTCAGACCAGGCCCAGCAGGGCTTCCCTCCTGCCTGTCCGACCTTGAATGAACTGTCCGACCTCCGTGAGACTGAATTACCCCCTTGTAATACCTGCAAAAAGTCGTGAGGATCCAATGACAGAGTGGCACGTTGTCGGCTTTACTGTCACCACAGAACAAGTTCCCCAAATCAAGACAGGGATGGGCTACAGAAGGATGCAGAGATGTAGAAGGGTTCTGGAAACTGATTTTTGTATAAAATGGCTTGGCAGGTAAAAGATCTCAGCCACATTTCAACTTCAAAACAGAGGTAATTTTTAGTATATTTCAAATATTCTGTGGGTCAAATTTCTACTTAAAAATGATGATCTGGAGCTGGGTGTGGCGGCACAGTCCTGCAACACCAAATCTCAGGAGAGTGAAGCAAGAGGATCACCGCAGGTTTGAAGCCAGCCTAGAATACAACGAGTCTGTGGCCAGCCTGAACTAGACAGTGACACCCTATCTTGGAAAACCAAAACAACTTATCTGTCCACTGCATTAGTTATCTATTGTTTTTGTAGTAAATGATGACAAATTTAGAAGATGAAACGAAAGTTAACTTACAGTTCTGTAGTTCTGAAGTCTGCCATGAATTTCAGGAGGTTTCAATCGAGGAGTCAGCTGGGCTCCATCCCTTTCTGGAGGCCACCGGTGATAATCTGCTTTCTTTCCTTTCTGTGTCCCAGGCCGCCCTCCTTTCTTGGCTCCCAGTCTCTGTCCGTGTTGAAAGGCAGCAAAGTTGCGGCTCTGCAGCTCTTCTTCCTTCGTCACCTCTCCTTCTGATTGCACTTGGCAAAAATCCCCTCCTCAAGGCCTCATTTATTAGATTGGGCCCACCTGGTACATCAAGTTTTTTTTTTTTCTTTTCTTCCTCATCTCAAGGTCCACACACTTAGTCACACCTGAAAGTCCTCTTTGCCAAGTAAAGCAAGATCTCCACAGGTTTCGGGGGTAAAGAGAA
This sequence comes from Petromus typicus, assembly GCA_004026965.1. Classification (NCBI taxonomy): domain Eukaryota; kingdom Metazoa; phylum Chordata; class Mammalia; order Rodentia; family Petromuridae; genus Petromus; species Petromus typicus. Next base: position 12,127 of record PVIR01004781.1, on the reverse strand, counting down.
TTTCTACTGCATCTTGACTTTCATTATTACTTCCTAATAAATATTAGAAAGAAAAAATAGAAACCATTTGAGGTCTTTTCGTCAGGAAAATAATTTAATACCAAGAATTGGATGGAAATAAACAAGTAGAGCCGTGAGAAGTGAGGGAGGGACGGTGAGGAAAAGCCAGAGCTTTCAAGTTTGCTGCAGATGGGACATTTGTCAGACTGCGGGAGCATGCTGGTGCCAGTCACACTGCACAGTTTGCAGAGAAATGTCTGGGAGTCAGTATCGAGTCTGACACCCCAGAAAACCCATGCATCTGCCCCTTCTTCAGAGGAGCAGTGTGTGGCTTCTACCTCTCCGTCCTATTTAAACCTCACGTGAGTATCTTTACAAGGTGTGATTTAAAAAAAAAAAGGGGTGAATGTTGCTGCCAAATGTCAACTGAAAATATCAGGCTCCTGAAAACATCACGGGGCCCCTCCTCCACTTCGTTCCCTGGATCTGTCACAGCGTAACCCCTTGGCCTTTCCCCAAATCAAAATGACCACAGAAGGTAAATGTTTTCAGTCAAGTTGGGGCATCAGCCAGCCATGACAGGGCAACTAAAGACACTCACAAGAGGTCGTCCAGTACTGCTAATAAAGTGGCAAGATTGATAAGGTTAAGTGTGCTCATAATAAGGGGAATGTTTTGAAGGGTATTGATGCCAATGTATCTGCTACTGTAAATTAAAAAATAGGCATTCACTGTATGTTTTGGTCACACTGCACATAATAGCTAAAGGGAAACAAAATAATCAGCGATGCTTAGATTCCTGGTTATTGTACAGTGCCCTGTCCCTAAGTGTTTTGTTGTGTGCCAGTCTTTTTCTTTGAAAACAGCCCTGTTAATCTGCTGTAGCTAGCTGACCCCATGTCTCCTGGGCTTAGCCTTCCCTGAGGATTTCACTGACCACACATGCTTGCCCGTCGGAATTTTGTTTTTCCTGTCTAAGGAGACAATATGTAGAGAGTGATCTTGATAAATGTTTGTTTCCAGGGCTAATTCCTGGAAATAACTTTATTATCTGTTGCTGTGAAACAAACTATACTTGAAAACTTAATGACTTAAAATACAAATTCACTATTTCTCACAATCTCTGCATTGGGAATTCAGCCAGCGCTCTGGCTGCTGTCTGTCACAGTGTTGGCCAGGTGAGAAGATTCAAGGGGGCTTCCTGGGCAGAGGGGCACAGTGCTCTCACCACGTGGCTTCTCTCCACCCTGGGAGAGAGGGGCTCCCTTTAGCTTCAGCATGGTGCAGCCTCAGTCAGGGGCCTTTCGCTGTGCTGTATCCATGTACACAATGTTCAGGTACCATTGTCCTGCTGTTAAGTACTGGTAAAATTTATTGTCTCTTCATTTTAATAAGCACACATATAAACAAAATATTTTATTGCTTTTCTGCACTCCAGTGTGGCAGTTATGATCTGCTTTTCCATTTTGGTATCTTTATTCCTTTCTTGACTTTTTCTCACTGGCTCCCTACCCAAATATCTTCTATCCTTGACACCATGCACCTGGCCCCTTCTCCTTTTGATCCTCTTCGTGTTGCCAGGAAAAACTTGACATACAGCTTGGTTTTGCTTGGTATTTAGCAGGTACTTAGGAGAGAGAGGGTGGTGAGCACTTAGGGCTTTGTTGTCGGTGCAGTAGATGTGCTCTATTTCATCCCTGTACTGTGCAGATGTTCATACCCTTAGCACTCCTTCCTCTAAAAAAATGTCATTTCAGAATTAAACACTGATTAGAATTATTTATGTTCTCCCAAAAGTGGAAGTTTGGGAACAACTTAAACATATAGGATGCATATAGATTCTGATCATAGGATTGGAAATAGTAGGAACATCATACATGCTACATTAAGGGCTGTCCTTTGACATTTAACTTCCTAAGCACTTACTGTCATTTTTGATATTCAAACTGAAATATATAGTGTGCTTTGCCAGTAAGTATTATCTAGGAACTCTGAGACATGCACTAGATAATTTTGTAATATAAGAGCACAACTCAAATCGTCACAGAAAATAGTGGCTGGAAGGTAAAGCAGGAAAAAATAGATTGGACACCACATTTACAAGTGCTCTATCCTTTTCAGTATGAGCTCAGATTAATTGCCTCCTAGGCTTTTAAAAACTGTGCTGGAATGTAGCAAGCAGAAGGGCCACTCGAGGTAGCAGACGAGGCAGAGGATTTTAAGTGATCTGTTGTGATCTGCCACATGTCCCTGGCTGGGTCTGCACAGGCCTCTGTAGAAGGTAGGGAGGTCGCCCAGTTGCTGATGTAATCACACAAGTACCTGCTATGTGCTCAGCCTGCAGCCAGGCTGCCTGTGGGCTGTGATAGCTTGGGCAGCAGCGAGGAGGATGCTGATAACAGGGCGGGAGCCTTGCGGAGCTGTGGGCTGCCCAGGGCCACCCTTCCAGGCCTTCTCGTGCCAGAGGTGATGCCATCTCTCAGGGCCCTGAGTGAGGGCCTGGAAGGGCTTCTCCTCCCTATCTTGTCAAAATAGTTTCTAACCGACTCCTTCCAGCTTCTAAGCGAGACTGACCTGTCTGACTGCATGATAACCGTGTGGACCAGAATTTTGAAATAAGCACTAGAAGCAGCATGTCCAGCAGCACTGAGAGACACAGACACTATGCGGGGGTGTGGGTGGAGGGCTGGGGGAGAAGCTGGACCCTGACTGGATGCCATTTGTCCTTGTGTCCTTCTCACTTCAGGTTGCTGGGTTCGGTTTTGTTTTGTGATACTAGGGACTAAATCAGTACCTTCACCCTCCCAGGCCTTTTTTGAGACAGACTTTTGCTGCATTGCCAAGTTGCCTAGACTGGGCTGAAACCTTCCACCTTCCTGCCTCAGCCACTCAGAGTGCTGGGATTATAGGTATGTGCCATAGGCTTCTGTTCTTACTGTTTTTACCAAGGCAGTTTCTCCCTCAAAGGCAAAATTCAGAGCTGCTACACTGGGATCTTCATTCAAGCTCCCTCATGCAGAGAGACCTTGGACTGCACCCGGGTGAGGCTTTCCTTCTACTGAGCAAACCGCAATGACTTACGAAGTCACCCCACCCACCCCCCGCTGGCATTAGCTCCCACAGGCTCTGCCACAAGGCCCTACATAGATACCTTTCATGAGACTGATGGGAAAAATCAGTACATTGCTAAGTAACTTCAAGTCTGTGTTATCAGTAGTTTGCAGTGGAGATGTTTGAGATTTCTGAATCTCACTAAGCCAGGCCTTCCTTCCAAGCCTGTCCCTACCTCTCCTGGGGAGGGGAGAGGTGAGAAGGTTACACACCAGCTCTTTCTTAACTCTCATGGCTCCCATTTCCTGTGATCCCGTGACCTCCTAATGACCCAGGTGGGGACTGGCAGAGGCCTGGAAAATGCAACCGAATGAGAAACATTCACATCTACTTTTGGCCTTGTGTCGGAAGATCTTTCCTCGAATACAATGTACACAGACTAAATAAGAAGTCTTGTAGTAAAGAAGTGAATCCAGAGGATCCTCCATGCCTTCACACCGCCTAGAACCCAGAAAGCTCCCCTTTTAAAGGAACATATGTATGCTCCCACATTGGCTAACTTGTCTTTCTCTCATCTGGCTAACAACTAGTACTTTCTCCGATTGGATTGCAAGAGTGGGGCTTGGAAGAGTAACTCTCTATAGGGAAATTCAAGAGTAAATATGGTGAAAGTACCCACCAGGCTGAAAAACAATGAAAGAGATCTGAAAAGAACACCATGCTTTTCTTACAGCCTTGCACAGAGAAAGTAGATACTATCATCCCCATTTTACAGGTGTGGATGCTAGCATAGTGAGATGATTGCTTTACCCAAACTTCCATGGCTACTAAAAGGGAGAAAGGAGACTGGGAAATAAGTATCTGGCTCCTAGCACCCTGTCCATAGTGCTGCTGAAAATATGGATCATCTTCCCAGAGGAAAGAGCTATATTTTCTCTACTCACTGATTTCTGGATTGAGGCTAGCAGAGTAGAGGAAGGAGAGTTCAGGTTAGAGCTAAAGTGTTTTTCAAATTATTCTGACCCTTGCCTCTCTGTGTTTAAAAGTGGCTTTTACTACTTCCAGCATTTTCCCAGAAAACTATCATCAGAAAACCAACAGCTCTTGTGGCCACATGGAACTACTGAAAAGTGTGTGAGCAGAGGTGGTCATCCAGCCCCAGGTCAATTGTCTGCTGCCAGAGATTACAAAGGCACAGTGTCCTTTTCGGTGGGACCCAGTGAGCAGGCCACTTCCATGCTGTGACCACCTGTCAGGAGATGCTGACATACGGAAGCACTTGCTCCTGACTATGAGGACTATTGAACATTTCATATGAAACAGAAACTAAAACACTTGAGCTAATTGGAATGTGTGCTTTGAAAATATTTAGATGATCTCATTTATTGAGATTCAAAACTTAAAGAGTAGGTATAGGTTCTATCTGGACTGTATAATTCATTGGTAATTTTATAGAGAGAAACCCATTTTCATTTGTCTCAAAATGCAGTTAGCCATGTTGCTGATTAGTATTATTTGGAGTTCAGAGTTTGAAATCGTAAAAAAAACAAACACACACACATTAACTGCAGGAATGCTACAAATTTTCTGAAACAAACTCAACAATTGATTGGCCTTTGATGCTCATTCCTTAAGCAAGATGAACTGCAAGTTTCCAGATCACACTGGATTGAAAAGTTGCAGATCCTTTTCCTAAGTTTTCTGAATCATCTACTTTACAATTTTTTTTTTTAATTACCAAAGCATTCCATTTCTCTCCTGGGAATTTCTGAAATGATGTGAATTTGCAGCTAGCACAGCATCAGCGGTCTGGCTCTGGGTGAAGGAGAAATTGACAGAGAGGCTTTTAGGGTGGTTTCACTGAACTCTGAAGTAACTGCGCCTACATGGGTGAAGGTAGGCCTGTGACATGGAGACACAGAAGTCCTAAAGCCACCGAAGAAATGCACCAATGGGAAACTGTGTCCCACGAGTGTCCCTGCCCTTGACCAAATGACTGTTTCAGCCTTCAGCAGGTTATTCCACTGTGCCAAATGCATGGTGGTGGTGTTGAGTCACAGTGGGGGGAGGGGAGGAAATGACAGAGGTGGCTGCCAGGTGTCTTGGGATGCTATACACGCAACTTGAAAGAGATTTCTTCTGCCTCTTCCCTTTGCACATTCCTACTGCTTAGCCTCTGCTGTGACAAGCCACTGGCAGCCTCCTCTGGGATCTGCCTCCACGTGGCTCCCAGCGCAGCTTTTCTTTTTTGGGGTTTTATTTCTCAGCATCTGAAAATGGTCTAGCCAAATTTTTATTTTGTTGTGCACGTGTTCTCATGGTCATGTCAGAAGGAGCACGAGGGGGTTTAAGTACGGTCTCTCTCAAGAACTCAACTAGAGCCAGACTAACACCGAATTAGCCTCCTGAATTTAGGGCGTAGGTTGGTCCACAGGGTGGATAATCAACATTTAGGGTTGAAGAAACGAGTGCTGTTGATTCTCGCTTCTGCCTCTCTGACCAGGCAGCGGGCAGGTTTCCCTAGTCTGCCTGCCCCCTCTTTCTCTTCCTGGACTGGGCTCCCCAGGCCTGGGTGCTCATAGCGGTCTCTTCTGCTGCCTCTGTTTGCATGTTCCTTCTCTTCATCGCATCCCATCCTCCCCTTAAAGCCCCAAACGACTTCCTTTGCGTCACCCATGAAGACAGGCGTGCGGAGGATGCCACGCAGGTGTCTGGGACGAGCTGTTCGTGCAACTTGATACCCGCGGAATGCCCGGCTTAAACAAGCCTGCTTTCTTAGAAGCAGTCGGGCTTCCGAGCAGAGCGCCCTCGTGACAACCGGCTGGAGTCTCGGGCAGAGCTGTGTTCGCAGATCCCAGAGCACCGGCCTGTGAAATCCGGGAAGCAGGCGTGCGCTGCGTGCCGAGGCATTCCAATAATAGCTGCAGATGGAGAGGGCGACGGGCGAGTGCCGTGACTCACGTCCCCAGAGCAGAGGGGGGAGCACCTGGGAGACCAGGAAAGCCCCGGGGGCGCAGACTGGAGCCAGCCGTGCTCAAGGGCAGCGGCTGAGTCACACAGGAAGGGAGAGGGCGATGACCAAATATGAAAGAGCAGAGCAGCCTGTCAGGGAAGCCTTGGGAGAAGCAGAAATCCTTATCAGCTGGTCCCGAGCTCAGAAAAGGAAACTTCAGTGTGTCCTCTGGCCTTTGTTTGCACTACAGTTTATCAAGATGAGCCTTCCTCAGCCGCCCGCAGAAGTGGGGGCGACTCCTCTCAGTCAGAATCCTGAGGGGGGACAGCACACCCCCCTGCATTTCCCCTCGGTGGATCACTAGCTGATAAGTAAGGACAGCGTCAGTCTTCCGTTTCATGAATTATGGTCGGCCAAAGGCTGACCAGCTGGTGTTAGAGGGAGGGAACTGTATTCCCGGGGCAGGAGCCGGCCTAGAGGCCACACCTTCGTTTAATTAACACACAGACACCCTAAAAGCTGGCCACATTCACTGACCTGATTATATGCCGGACCCTGTTCAGAATGTGGCACACATTGTCTCATTTAATTCTTACAGCCATCTTGAGAGGTTCTTTTGTTATGGGCGTTATACAAACCAGGAAGAAAAAGCCTGCTGGGGTAATCTGCTGACTCTACAACTCTGTGTACCAGGTTGGGGGTTTGTGCCTCGGCTGTGCTGTCCCCCAGAGTAATTTGTCTTTGGACCTAGTTGCTGTTGACAGTGATTTAAATATTAGGTTGCTGAGGGTCCCTGTGCCTCAGAGGTGTCTTCACCAGCCCAATGCCTCCCTCCCCTTGGATGAACAAGGGCCAGCCGCGTGCTGAGGGAGTTTGGAGAGGTTGGCTCCAACTTTCCAGGGCCCTGCCAGCCCAGGGACTACCAACATCTCCAGGTATGAAGCAAGCCCTGTGTCTGGAATGGTGGTCTCAGCATTCTGGGAGGCTGAAGCAGGAGTATCACTGGTTCAACCTCAGCCTGGACAACTTAGCAACTTAGTGAGATCCTGTCTCACAATATTAAAAAAATAAAAATTAAACAGGAGTAGTGAGGTAGCTCATTTCTACCCAGAGATACTCACTCCCCAGTACCTTAAAAACAAATGTGTCCCCTGGTTGAGCAGCAGGTCTGGGAGATAGAGTCCAGGCCACACTGGGCAGGAAACCATCATGATGAATACAGGCTCATCATGACCTTGTTCTCTTAATGCCAAGTGTGATGGTTCTTCTGTGGGGCTTTGCACGTGATGAAAGATACTATCACCTGCCGCTCCAGTGGGCCTGCAGCTCTGGAGAAAGACAGCAAGCTACCCTCTCTCGCATCTTTACTGACAGCCATATCTTTTAACAGTTTTCTTTCTGAATACTACCCAAGTCAGCAACAGCTCTGGGTAGAAGGATCTGGGGAGGTGGCACTACCTGTAATTTTGTGGATGGTCTGAAGAAAAATATAGGAAGACACCACAGAAATTTCAGAGTCATATTATGGGGCCCCAAAGGTTCTATAAAACTAAAGAGTTTTATAAACAATGAGAGTAGGTAAGGACTTGGGTTTCAAAGAGGTTGCTTCTTCCTTCGGGATGGCTAAGTGCTTCCTTTCCCTTCCCACTCAGCCTGCCCCTTCTCACTGAAGGAACCAGTCTGAGCTGGGTTTGCATTTGCAGAGTGTCACAAAGGTGTGTGGCTCAGAATCCTCTTTCTGATCTATCCAGCACTTCATCTTGACTTTTCTTTGGCTCTAGAGACTTCCCTGAGAGGGAAGCCCCTAGGAGTTATTTACAAGTTCCTAGAAGCCATCTGGGGGAATCAAGGCAGGCACCCAGAGATGATGGGATGGAGGACATGGTAAATGACATTAGATGGAACATCTGAGGAGGGGTTTCACATGCACTAAGCCTGTTCTGTTCATTTTCTTTATCTTATGGAGCTGTCTTATCTTTACCCTGAACCACAACTCCCTGCTTAGCCTGGTCCCATTACTTATATCCACTATTTTTTAATGAAAAATCCAAATGACTGTCCTCATATTTTGCCTTTTTCTTGTTTTAAAGGAATGGAGAACTGTGTCTAGGAAGCATGTAGTCCCCCAGGGCTACAGATTTCCTTCCCTTCTGGAGCCATGAGCTCTTTGCTAGCTTTCTCCATTTAAGACAATCCCCAGAAACGCACAGAGAGAAGGCCGCAGGCTGGGAATCTTCCTCAAGGGGACGAAAGAGCCAGCAGAATTGCAGACAGTCAGAAAGGAGCTGCCTCCAGCGAGGTGTGAAGACTTGACCATCTCACAGCTCCCAGCATTTCTTTTTTTTTTTTGAGACAGGGTCTCACTTTGTAGTTCAGGCTCACCCTGAGTTCAGCCTCAAACTCACTCAGCAATCCTCCTGCCTCTGCCTCGCAGTGCTGGGATTACAGGTGTGAGCCACCACGCCCAGCACTGTGGTATGTTTTTTTGTTTTGTTTTTTTAGGTTTTTTGAGACAGGGTCTCGCTTTGTGATTCAGGCTGGCCCTGAGCTCAGCCTCCAACTCACATCACAGCAATCCTCCTGCCTCTGCCTCTCGAGTGCTGGGATTACAGGTGTGAGCCACCACACCCAGCACTGTGGTATGTGGTACTGGTTGCTGCTGCGCATGAGTCTCCACACCCAGTATGGTATGTGGTTACCGGGGATTGAACCTGGGCCCTTGCACTTGCAAGACAGGCACCAGAACCACTGAGCTATATCCCCAGCCCCCAGCATTTCATTTATGGGTTCAGCAGACACCAAGGGGCAAAAAGAGGGAAAACAAAGTTTCCTGCACTTTCCTTTTTGCTTGGAAAATATGTTAGAAACCAAGTGGCCTGACATAAAGATGGGCAAGAGGCAGCCTTTTTTGGGCCCCTGTTTTCACAAATGCAAAGCAGTCAGTTGGTCCCAGAAGCTCCTGTCTAGCTCTGAAGATGGGTAGTTCTATTAGATGTTACCACTCAGTCTGGCACACATTTAGATGTGTGCATATGTGCAGAGACATCATATAGTTGTTTAACTTACATGAATTCAACTGTACAAATTGTCTTTTACATGCTTAAGATGGTGTAAAGTTATAATAGAATGCACATATGCATTATGTATTTATATAAACATACCAGGCAGAGTTATATGGTTCAAAGCCTATGTAACTGTACTTTATGAATCACTGAAGGTTTTTCTAACTTACCCCTGGTTGCCCAACCTTGAACCTAACCCTATAGAAGGTGAAATGTCACCACAATTATTACTGTGCTGCTAGTAGGTAGTGGAGTTTAAAGAAAAGAAATGTGGGTCTTGAATGATATAGTTGGTTTAAATCCTGGTCTTGGGTCTCAGCCTTGTCCTACACTGATTGTGTGACCTTGAACAAGTGCTTAAGCTCTTCTATTTCCTTGACCATAAACTACAAAGAATAACACCCCCCTTATAGGATTATTATAAAAACTTGACACAACAATACATGTGACACTTGTTATAGCACCTGGGACAATGAAACACTTAGTAATGAGGCTTATTGGCTGGCATATCCTTGATTCAGCCCACATACATATACATATGTGACAATATTTGGCAGAGCCAAGTCAAGCACTTCACTAACCAGGGAAGTAGAGCAGAAACATTCTCAGATGCATCTCTGAGAACTAAAAGATCACGCTTCCCCAAGATGTGCGCTAAATTTAGCAGAGGACTCTGGGCATACGGATTTGGAACACTCCCATGTTCTATATTTCTCCCTTAGCATCATAATATAGTATGTTGCTAACAGGTCTGAGAAGCTCCAAAGAGGGGAAAAATACTTGTGAAGCAAGGTTTAATTCAGTTTTTAGATATGGTATAACCTCCCACACTTATTAATGTCCTTGGGCCAAATCTTCACTATTCAGAATACGCTGTAGAAAATATTTCTAAGTATACTTCTAAGGTGCGGAGTTTCAGAGAACTTAAATCACCCAGGGCAGAGTGGAGGTTCTTCCTTCCAGGAGCCTCTGGCTGGGCTGATGGATGCATTTGCAGCTGTTGGCTGTCCACACGAGGAATGTTAGCCATCTGGGTAGCACCAGTGCTCACTAAAAACATGGATTCCTGGACCCCACCCTACAGCGGCTGACAGGAGTCAGAACTGCCTTTTAAATAGTCATGGCAAGATCAGCTCAGGTTCAAGCGAGTGGTAGGAGGCAGGTCACTCACATTTCACTCCTGGGCTCCACGTCTGCAGAGCTGATCCAAGATGTGGTTCACACACCAACAGGGACCTTGCTTGTCTCCACCCCAGGAAAGCTCTTGTGGGCAGTTGTGGGGCACCAGCAGACAGAGTCTAGCATGGGTCCCACCCTCTTCCCAGCTTTCTGAGACCCTGCTTCACACGGACGGGGCATCTTGATCTCTAAAGAAGCTGCCAAAGGCTGTCACTGGGGAAAAGGCACCTGGTGTGGCCTGATTTCCAACCCCTGACACTTCTAGGCAGAAGCACTCTGTAAAAGGTGTATTGTAAACAGTCCCAGAGGGCAATAGGGAGCCAGGACTGGAAGTGTGAAGAGGGAGCAGGCTGTCCTTTCATTTGGAGAGGGGGATATGTGGAGAGGTGGAGTCTGTGCTTAAGAGGCCTTCTGGTTATCAGTGTTGTTAGTAGCAGTATCTCCTTGAAAATACAATGGCCTAAGTCCTTGCTCTCACCTTTGGGAATAGCAATGGCCTTTCCAGGGGCTAGATAAGCCCATTTCTAGTCTGACAGTGCACGGAAGTCTTCGAGATGCTATCACACCCCTCCTGCCTGAGCCCAGGCAGGGACACTGCCAGTTGAAATGCATGCACCTGCCATCTTAGAGAAACATCAGTTTCATTTTACTTCGGCCACACAGGACATGTCAGTAGGTCACAGAGGACACATCAGCAGGACATGAGCAGTCACCTGGGGACATGTCAGCAGGTCAGAGGATACAGAGGACACATCAACCAGCCACAAGCCTGCCATTTCTATGACCCATTCCTTCAAAAGCCCGCCCAGAAATGCTTTTAAAATGCCTCTCCCCCTGCAAGAGGTACCTTCTGTATTCTGCTCACACAGAGAGGTGGGAGGTCCTTCTCAGGGCTAGAAATACAGCTGCTTGGACTACTGAGTCCCTGTCCCTTCTTTCCTGCTCGCCCTGGAGTTTATCTCAAAGTGTAACTGACTCTTGAAAAGCTACCAAAGGATCCATTGTTTCTAATGCACTGCTCTATAAACAGTGTGAAATCTCACCCGACTTTGCAGTCTTTTGCTGGATCCATTATGCACACGCTCTGTGTGTGTGTGTGTGTGTGTGTGTGTGTGTGTGTGTGTGTGTGTGTGTGTGTGTATGCACATGCATGTGCTGAATGTTAGTCTCTTTCTTTCATGTTGTTGCAGCAAGGTCTTTGTGGGCTGGACTTTTAACTCCCTAGCAGTCAGAATGGCAGGTTGAACTTCAACTGTCTCATTCCAAACCATAATGCAAGGACATTCAGTTATTAACACAGGGCGAAGACATGGAGCTCTTTGGAGGGAGTGCAGGGGACAGAGAGGAGGAGTGTCCGGCCTGGAGCACACTGAGTGAGAGCCTGGAGCACACTAGGTGAGAGCCGGAGACATGGGGGTTGAGCCTGCCTCCATCCTCCTATCTCAGGCGGAGCCTTTTTTAAGGCCCACTTCTGTCCCTCCCCTTCCTCCTCCTCCTCCTTTTCCTTCTCCTCCTCCTCCTCCTCCTCCTTCTTTTTCCTTCTTCCCAAGAGAGGGAGGCAGCAGTGCAGAGAGCCATACTGGAAAAGGTTTGCAACTTCTTTCCACTGTGGTGTAAAGGATTGATAACTTAAGTATTGTGTGTCTGATTTTCACAGTGAGGGTGCAAGGCAAGGATGGTGCCCAGAGACAGTGTCACCAAAGGCAGACTACGCAGAGGGCTCACGCTGCTTCTCAGGACAAGGACTGTGTGACTTCTGACCCCAGGGCTGCCCTACCTTCATTCCTAACTCTGCCATTGGGGTCCAGCACAGAAAAATTACTGGTGATGCACAAGATTTTGATTCCTGTCCATGAATATTGGCAGAGGGAAAAGGGTAGCC
>PVIR01004780.1:19513-76565 GCA_004026965.1 Petromus typicus | reverse complement strand
TACTTTTTCCTGAAATATTTACTTCATATTTCTAAGAAATGTTGGAAAAATCCAGTTTCTATACATCTTTGACAAATAATCATATTATTTTTATTTTGATGATAGCTATCTTAGAGGACATGAAATGTTATTTCATTTTACACGGCTCTTCTTGACATCTTATAAAAGTAGAATAATCCTAAACTTATGTCTATTTTTTCCTTTCCTCTTTCTTAAAAAAAAAAAAAAAAGAGAGAAGAAGGGTTCATACAGAAACATTCAGTCAGTTTTAGTGAGCAAGAGAAAATTAATTCTTCAGCAGTAATATATTAGCAGGCTGTACATTTCAGCTATTGATTGTGATCATAGTCTGATATTTTCCTATTTAAAAGTTCTGAATTTTTTCTGTATGAATGTGATATATTTTCTATGCAGTTCTTCAGCTTCATATAATTGCATTTTAATCTTAAGATAAGTACTATACTAAATGTATTCTGAATAAGATTATATATATTATATAACAGCATATATATTATATAGAATTATATATATAATTCTGGTAATTCCAGATGAAAATGTTGATTAACTACTTGTTTTTAAGAAAGTTAATACTTCACGTTATTTTAAGGCATTTTTGAAACTTTCTCAAAAATATATTTATTTATACACATATATCATAAATAAAAATATTCACACACATGTTGAATACACATTAATTGGTCTTGTTGCTAAGATACAAAATAAGAAATGAAAATATTCAAGCCAGGCAACTAAATAATAAATGTAAATGCTGTAAACCTCTCTTCTTCTAAAAAGCTTTTGCAACATTTTAGATAATTGGTACACAAGAATATTTATACATATCTAACAATTTTTTCTAAGGAAATACATTTAAGCCTGTTTATTTTATTAGAATATTATACTGCTTAAATTAATATCATTTTTCATAAAAGCTATACATCTGCTAATGATATAATCAAAAGTTTTTAACTATACGAGAAAGACTATCACAAAAATATTCTCAAGACTTTAAATGATCATAATAATATAGAATATTAAAAGTAATAATAGAAAGTTTGTACATAAAATAACAAAATGAACAAAATGATCTTTTACATACTTGTGTTTTGTTTGTTTAAATACATCTATAAGAATTTCAGTCTTCTTTGGAAATATTAATGCACCTGTCATTTTAGTTTCCATTTAAAAATGAAAAATAAATTAGACTCTAATATAATAAATAAAACATTTACTTTTCCATTAAATGACATTTATTTTCTTACTTTTGAAGATAAAACCAATCCTATATAAATAATTAACACTGGAGTATTTTATATTTTATATATAATATATAAAATATATTATATTATATTTTATATATAATATATAAAATATATTATATATTATATTTTATATATTGCATATATTATATCTACTTTTATATAGTGTATATATTATATATAAACATTATAATATTTATATATAATATAAAATATTGATACTTTTGAAATGAATTAGCAATCTATTTAGATTATTATGTTTACAACATTAAAATATAATATTATACCCTTAAAATATTTCTAATCTTTAGACACCACGTAATAGCTTTTAACTATACATTCATATTTTAATGTGAGAATAATTTTTATGTAATAAATTTTGCCTTTCTTCAGAAAATAATCTAATTGATTTTTTTACAAATTTCCTAATTATCAAATGACTATATCAATTATTTTTCTTTCTGTATTCTAGTATAAATCCTAAATAAGTGTGTGAAGCATTCTCCATATTTTTCTGAGTTCAAACACTATCAAAACTGTTGGACTTGTACCTCTTACCTTCTTCTGCAATTAAAATGCCAAACTATACTTTTTAAAATCAGGACTATGTTAAGAAGGTCTCTCCAAATTCACATGCGGAGACTTAATCTCCATTGTGTTGCTTTTAAGCTGTAGGATATATTGGGAAAAGACTGTGGTAAAGTCTATTGGAAACTAGTCCAGGCTTCTTTGCGCCTCTTCTCTCTTCCACAATGAACACACTTTCCCCCCAGAGAATGTAGTGGCAGGTGCTGTTTTACACAAAGGTAGAGCAATGCTTACCAGACACTAAATTTAATCTTGGAGTTTTCCATCCGACTGTTGAGAATTTTTATAATTTATAAATTATCTACTCTTTGGTATTTTGATAAAGGAAAGCACAAAGACAAAAATCACCAGAAAACACAACATTATTTGGAAATTTAGTGCTTTTAAATGAGAAGTTGGCATTCAAATAATGATTACTTAAGAGAACAGACCTATGATAATTTCCTTTTGTAATTATGAAAAAGTATTCTTTGAACAAAAAAATTCTGTTAAGTATAGGCTTGCATTCTTCACAGAGAAACTTCAATGTCACTTGAACCTAATTTCAGCAAGTTCAGTTTTCTGGCAAAGATCAGCTTTATATATTACTGTGTGTGTGTGTGTGTGTGTGTGTGTGTGTGTGTGTGTGTGTGTACATACATATATATAAATATATATATGTTTACACACATATGTATGTATATACATATGTATGTATACACACACATACATATATGTACAGACACATATATACAAAATCAGTACTAAGAATTGTACCCAAGTAAGTGATCTACCATTTATTTATTTATTTATTTATATTTATTAATTATTATTATTATTATTTTTTGAAACAAGGTCTCGCTTTGTAGTTCAGGCTGGCCCTGAGCTCAGTCTCAAACTCACATCACAGCAATCCTCCTGCCTCTGCCTCCCCAGTGCTGGGATTACAGGCGTCAGCCACCACACCCGGCACTGTGGTATGTGGTGCTGATTGCTGCTGGCCGTGAATCTCCACACCCCATATTGTATGTTGTTAACTGGTGATCGAACCCATGTCCTTGATCTTGCAAGACAGGCCCCGGAACCAGTGAGCTAAATCCCCGGCCCATAATCTATCATTTAAATGCACGTATAGACTCAAAAATCTAGAAATATCGACATGCACTACAGTGCACACTCTGAGATCTTCTAAATGGCTGCGTAAACTTTAGGCACTCCCTGTCAGAAGTTATCACTATCTTTTTTGCCCTTGTTCTGGGAATTGATCTCAGGGAGCACCGAGCAATAGCTTCATTCATTTTTATTTGTTTTGTGTTTATGTGTTAGCATAGGATGTTTCTAAGTGTTTGCCACGATCCTCCCACTTGCCATCTTCATGCCTCATCCTACGAAGCAGCTCCCATCACAGGTATACACCATCATGCACTGATTAATTAAACAATATCAATGTATTAATTTACTACAGTAAAACAAAATGATTACAAAATACATTCTATAATATATGTAATGGCGGATACAACATCAGCTTTAATAAATTTAGGGGAATTTCTATGAACAAAGCGTGCTTCTAATATTTTTAAATTCTACTAATATACAAAGAAAAGTACAAATAAAAATGCATCAGTAAAGAAAATTCAGTATCACATTACATTTAAACTATTGACATTAAAAAATAGAGAAATATGTTTTAGAAGTTAAAATACCAGCCTTCATTTGTTAATTTATTATGATGAATAGTTAAATCTCATATACAAAATCAACCATAATAAATCCAGAGAGAATGTTGTAAATGTAATAATCTAAATCAACAGATTGCCAATTATTTTTAAATATTTAAAAAATACTGAGGAAAGTTGGCATTGTAGATACAACCATTTGATGAAATGAAGGAAACAAACAAATAAAAATACATGTATGAACATAGTTAATAAAGCTATTATTAAAATATAGCTAGCCTCATAATTCACAGATTAAAGATTTCATACTGAGTAAGCAGATTCTTCTGATGATCTTTGGTATAAGATCCACACTTGGGAATTTTACACTTTTACAATTTTATTTTATGTTGTATTTTACAAATTTTTTTTCCTTAAATATTACTGTTTATATACTTTCTTTTCTTTTTTGACATTTAACTTTTGAAATTCTTTTTTTCTTTGTTTTTTTTTAAATTTTTAAATCTTTATTGATACATTACATATACGCATCATGACTGCACTCCATAATGGGGATTTGTACCAGTATAAGACACAACTTAATTCTCCTGTTTTCCCATAGCCCTACCCACCCTACCGCCCCCCATATACATAAAATTTGTTTCCTTACTTTTTTGTTACAATCTCATCATACTTTGAGGATATCCTCATAAGTTAAATAAATAGGGCACAGATGTGTACATATCACATCTTTTCTCTGGTATGAGAAAATAAAGATGTAAATGAGTCCTAGAATTGTATGTTATATATTGTGAAATAGAAAATGCTCAATGTAAAATAGGGTGAAGGGGGGAAACTTTTGAAATTCTTTCATCTATCTCTTTTTATTTTTTTTTCCTTGCTCCTTTGTTTAAATTCTATAACACTCAAAATCTGCTCAACATCAACAAATGCTGACATTGTGACTACTTAATTTAATGTCTGGCTCCAAATGCTATAATATAAATTACCTCTGACTCATATTTGTTCATGTTAGAAAATTCCCAAAACTACCCTGATATTTCTTACATATCCTAAAACCTTGGAGAAATTCAGGGGTTGTCACAACAATAAAAATGAAGAATGTCCTAGATTAAACACACTAATATACTCTCATAAATTTCACAGATCCCAGTTTGATTTTTTTTTTCTTTAGAGCCAATGTTTGCCACTGTGATAAAGTCATTTACATTCATGACACCAATTATGGCAAACATTTACTTCTGTCATGGTCATCTAGCCCTTCTGGCTGAGGAGAACCAATCCTGCATTTGCTTATATTCTGTGAAGCATCTGTTTCAGTCAGGTATCCTCGGTTATAAAACACTGGGTTTTATGTCCTATAGAATGGTTTCTATTCTAGATTAATGTATGGATTTATTAAATATGCTTATATCCCAAGTAGTAAAGAAAATAGCAGGTATGTATGTAGACATGTATAAATTTATTGACTAAAATACATCTAGCTAATTAAATTGCTCCTGTTTGCGTATTGACTATCAAAGGTAAAATATGTGTAACAGTTTCTGTTTAAGCATAAAAATAAACGTGAAAAAAATCAATCAAGAGAATAAAATTTCTGTAACACTTTTCAGTGGATCACGGTCTTGATTAAACTCAGCTCCGTGGGACACTGAAACCAAAGCATTTTCCAATTCTCTTTATGACACTCTTGATTTTCCTCTTATTTTGTTTTGTTTCTTCAATTTTTACACTATCTTATGTTCAGACAGGGTGTATAATTGTATCTGTATAGCTGTTATTGTTAGCTAACAGCCAACCGAAAGTACTACATCAACCAAAGCCTTGACCCTTTATGAAAAAGTTGGCTTCTCTGAGAAGATTTAAACCCGAGCAGTATAATTAGGGAAATGGGACAGCCTTGGCTTAATGAATATAGGAATTCCAATGAAATGCAACTCTTCTTACCCAGAGGTATACATATTAGTTTCAGAAAGAGCTGAAGTCACTTGGTTTCTGGAAGGAAATCATAAATAACTCCATTTAACTTTCATGATTAACTTTTGCTCTGCACTGTAATTTACTTTCTCTATTTTTCCACACAACTACGTCATCAAAGGGCAAAATAAATATTTTTATTGCAAAGTAGCTTCCAAGGGAAGTATTACAGTCTTATTCATGCACTCTTACCCTACATTTTAAAGCAAAGATGTCTGAATGATTGGTGTTTATGATGTGCATTTGTATGTTTACATGTAAGATGAGAAAGGTTTCACTGCATCTCAACCCCACTGTTATGTTGTTCATGGTGTCTGAATTATAAAGTTTATTTTTATTATTAATACTCTTATTTTTATGCTAATGGATCTGGGTTTTTATAGTGTCAATTAACAGAATCTTCCAATATTTTATCTAGTATCTCTTGTTAACACTTGCTTTCCAGACTCTGGGCATCAAAGCATTGAGAAAGGATCATGCCTGAAGGGTGCCTTCATGAGTGAGATCCTATTTTGATAGACTATATATTAAATTTGCTATAAATGGTGCTTTTTCCAGTACATAAGTGTTCACTTAATAATGCCTTTTAGTTTAAAATCACATTGCAATCAAATTCACAAACTCCTTTTATTTATACATTGCCCTTTTGTTAATTATTTTTCCATACTCTGACTCAAGCAATTGCTTTACTCACATTCTTTTTTTTTTTTTTTTTTTAGGTTTTTTGAGACAGGGTTTTGCTCTTGTAGTTAAGGCTGGCCCTGAGCTCAGCCTCCGACTCACATCACAGCAATCCTCCTGCCTCTGCCTCCCCAGTGCTGGGATTACAGGCATGAGCCACCACGCCCAGCACTGTGGTATGTGGTACTGGTTGCTGCTGGGCGTGAGTCTCCACGCCCAGTATGGTATGTGGTTACCGAGGAATCGAACCCGGGTCCTTACGCTTGCAAGACAGGCGCCAGAACCACTGAGCCAACTCCCGGGCCCCTTTACTCACATTCTTATCCCTGCGATTCAATGTAAGCCAATATTTTTCTCTCCTACCTTCTATTAGATTCCTAAATATACTCAGGCTCTTATTTATAGATAAAATGTACCAATTAGTTTAATAAATTTTTTAAATGCCACACAGTTTACATTTAAACTTTTTTTTTGCCATTGTGAATACATTTACATAAATAAATGAAAAACTCTGATATATCCTATGTTCATAATTTCCAAAATTGAATAAAAATGAAAAGCAATGTAGTTCTTACCTCCTTCCCTTCATCCACTGACACATACATTGTGTCATGTGTTCTGTAATAAACGATATTGCTGGCTAAACAATATGATTGAATTCTCTTGGTTAATTGTTTCAGGATTCTTTTGAAATCACAGCAGATGTGTTTTTGAAAAATTATGCCCGTTGTAGAAAATTTGGAAAGAGTCCTGAAACACCCAATTACGCAAGAGTTATAGCTCATATGAGGGACACCTACTGTTTTAAAAGGTAGCATGGGATTTATAAATTTTCCACAAAGGAAGTTCTGTCTGAAAGATTTAGTAGGACTGGGAGTTGAACAAAATATATTTGTTGTGTTGTTTTGCTATTATGACAACTATTTTGTCAACACCAATTAATTATTAAATGCCATAGTGATTTGAAATCCCAGTATAAACATTTTACTCACACCTTCTGAGACTACCTGATGCATAGCCTACGTGGAATACATGAAGAGTTAGGCATGTTGCCAGGTGGTATGTATCCTTGTCAATGCATTAATTCTTGCAAGAAGTGAACAATGTTAACATAAAGCTTTTATTATTGTTATTATTATTATATTATTATTATTTTATTTTTATTATTATTATTTACGACATTTTAAATTCCTATTTTTCAAAAGTAAATTTACTTTTTAAAGTTATTGATACTGTACTAAATAATTCCTGGAAATTACCTCATTTTGTTTTTATTTGAATAAAAGAGCTTTGTTAGATACCATGCAATAATATACACCCCTGCTAAGTAATATGGCCACATCCCAAAAGTCATATAATATAGTTGGAAAACCCCAGCTTTATTTTACAGTACCTGGTCATTATAATTGGCTTTAAATAGACCAAAACCCATTAAATAATTTAGAAACATGTTACAATTAACCATATATTTTACCTTATTGAAGCTATTTCACAGTGCATGTAATGAGAACATTGAAAGCAAAGAAATAACAATTTATTTAAAAATTCAATATTAGAAATTAAATTCTCAGATCTTTCTATGAAAAGCTTATGGGTATAACAAGGTGTTTCTGAATGATATTACAGTCAGTGTTAGACAACCACTAATGGAGTGAGGATTGTGAAAAATTGTATCAAAGGCAAAACATTTTAAGCACACCACTGGGGAAAAGGCAGAAAAATATGAAGTGACTGTGGAACCTCAAGAAGTTCATGTATATACCTAGCTCCCTGTGATTCATGTTTCTCTTACTTGTATGGCCATTCTCTACATATACCCCTATCAACCATGTGTAATATTGTACAAATAGCTCAATGAACATAAAGACAGACAAAGACCAGCTCCCTAGGACTGGTAGAAAACATGACATGAAGGATTTCTTGGCAACATCCTGGAGAGAACAGGGAGGTTTTTTGCACTGGTCTAGCTTTATTGGATCCAGAGAAACGAAATGACATAACAATTCACCTCCTCCCAAGGAACAAGAGTTGTGGAGCACATGCATTGATACAAAACAGAGATTGAGAATTCCTAGGTTGAGTGATCAGAGGATCATGCTTGTCCTAAAGCCAGTAGATGAGAATTAGGACAGGTGGGTGTTCTTCAAAAGCAGAGATAAAGGGGGGGGGGGATTTCCAAATTGCCTGAAAACTAAAGCAAAAGCAAAATAATTGTTTAAGGAAGCACAGTAGACTCCTTGAGAACAGACAGAGTTATTCATTTTATGATTTCTTAAAAGGCTTCAATCAGATTTTGCCTGAAGGTATTTATTTTTTTCTTGATTCTTCTATTTGGTCATGATGTGAATATTATAATCTTTCTCTCAGTTATTACCTATTCACAGATTTCTTTGCCTAGAATCTAATATTACTTCCTATTTTCTTACCCTGTCCTCTTTTCTCATAGATTCTATCATTATATAACATTTCATAAGGTTTGTGTGCATTTGTTTCCTTTCTTTCTTACTAAAATATAAGTTACTAAAATAATCAGATTTATGTAAATTATGTAGCTATCAGTGTTGCATAGTTGATACATTTGAAAGAATCTGGTGAGCATTTGTTAAATACCCATTTTCAAAATGCAGAATAAAAATGCAGTGTAGTATTAAGATAATGCAATAAAGAATTAAAAGACACTGAAAAAGAATGAAGAGGAAAGTTAAATTTTTCCAGAGCATAAAATCAAGAGAGCAGTAACAGCAAAACTCATGTGTTTTGAAATTGGTAGGAAAATACAGTTTTCTCAAAAAAGAAATTAAAATTTGTAAACAAAATGTAGATTAATTCATCAGAAATATTTAAAAATAAATGAACAATTTATTAATTTGCAAAGATGCATCTATTGTAACATACTCATGATTGCTACATGAATCTATAGATTTGTCAAAACTCAATGAAATTTAACAACTAAAGAGCAATTAAATACAGTCAGTTCAAAATTCATTTAGAAAGTGGATTTTGCAGAACACAGAATTAGGTAAAACAATTGAACTGTATGCAGCTGTAGGTGGTGAGGAAAATAGGTTCTGGCCTAAGTAACATTGAAAGGGAGTAACTAACACTAATGAAAAAAAATTACATGAGAAGTACATTGCAATCAATGAAATTATGTCATGCTGGGATAATAGCCATTGTTGAGCTTTACAGATGCAATTGAAATGAAAGCTGAGGTAAAAGTGCAGTAGATGGTCCATGGAAAGTGTTGTTAGTGAAAGTTCACAGATAAGGGAAGAAGATAGCATGCCTTATGTGATAATGGATTAGGAACACCAGCAAGAACTCCCATACTTTAAACAGAAATGGAGATACAAGGAAACTTTGCCGTTACATGTGAGAAAATGTGTTTGTACATGCACATACATTTTTACTGTTAGTTCACATGATTGAAAGCAATGACATTCTTAGTAGCAACTAATACAGACAATGCTTACTTTAGTATTTAAAAATATTTTACACAGAAGAAATCAGAAGTGGCTGCTTGCAGGAAAGGAAAATTTGTAAGATTAGCTTGTGTCATATAGAAATGATAAAAAGTAGAGAACCAAAACTAAAGAAATATTCTTTGTTTTCCTCTCTCTGTTTATGTCTCATTCTTTGCACCTCTACTTCCTCCAGTATGCACACACCTGCACACAGACTTGTACAGCATAATGAAGCAATAATATTAAATGGACACAAGAACTAACTGAAAAATAAATCAAATGAAAAACTAGAACCACTTTAGAAATAAATGAAGTATACTTATGCTGTATACAAACCTCAAAACTAAAATATTTCATGAGTCGCCTTGACATAACAAAATGACTGAATGAATAATGCAGTAAATAGTAAAAATATATTGATATTATTTTAGAAGAATTAAAATAATAAAGAAAGATGATTCTAAGGTTAAATACAGAGAGGTTTACTGGACCACTTTTTAAAATGTGGACTGTGGATGATAAGTTCCTTCCAAATACTCCAATATGAAAAGGAGGAAAGCAAATACAATAGCCAATGTACCATGGGAAAACATGCCAGCCTTCCTCCTTCAATGACTAGTTAGTGTGGACAATTACAAGTCAAGTTGGAAATAATGTACACCTGATACGGTGTGATTACAATGATGATTTACATTTGAAGTCATCCTTACCCAAATCATATAACACAGTGCACACACACAAAGGTCCAATAAATATAAACTTTGGGGCATTTGACACCACATTTGTCTAATAATCTTCAAAAGCTGCTAAAATCATCAAAACAATGAATGTCTTAAAATCTATTGAAGATAATGATTTAAGAGTCATTGGAAGACTATAAGTGGATCTACACAAGAGAAATACACTTAAAACTAAAGAAATACACAAAATATAGGTATCGACTAAAATGTTATGTTGATTTTAATTCAAACATAAAACTTGTGAATTTAAGAATTTCATAGTAGGGAAATCTCCAATATATTGTATATATAAGGAAAAAAGTTCTCACAAAGTTATATACAAAGTATCTACAAGTATATCTACAATCAGAAAAAATGAAAACAAACAAAATGTAAAAATATAAATGAATTTAGCAACTCAAAATTCAAAATATTTAATAAGATTATATAGAGAATTTTTGAACATGATCATAAATTGTAAATTATTAAAGCGATGAATACTAGAAAATAACTAAATGCAAATTTTATTAATGGATAATAATAATGTGTTAGAATTCATATGCATATACTGATACATTATAAATATTTCTAAATATTAATAATATGTGATTATTCTAATTCAAATTACTACCACTTAATTTTAAAAATGAAATATAAAAGTTAAATTAAAATGACATAATACTGTTGCAGAATTTCAAATAAAATTATATTATTTTGATAAAGAATGATTTTGAGGGCCTATCCTCACAGACTTGAATCCTGTTCTACAATTATAATTATGATAAACATCTCATTCAGTGTAAGGGGTAAAGCAAAATGATAAAATAGAGATCTCAGAAGCATGTCTGCAGCCTTATAGCCATGGTGGAAAAGTACATGATTAGCAGATAATTTGGCAAATACAGGTTTCAGAATGTAAGGTGCACATTTACTGTGTGCTAGAATCCAATATAATCCAAAATACGAGGACAACATGTACATATGAGGTTATATATGAAAACAGTATTTATCAATAAATTGGAAAGCAAAATTTGTGAGGAAGAAATTCTCAATATACTTATTGACATTAAAGAAAATTAAAATTTCTACTTACAGAAGAATAGACAAAATTAATAACAGGTGACACATTGCACATAGCATTTCTCAATATTTAAATATTATATAAGAAATATAGAATGCACAATAAAATCTACCAATATTACCATCAAGAATAAAATAGTAATATTTTTAAATGTGTAAGTTATTTGAACATATAATTTACAATATGTAAGACATATGGAAATATAAATGCTTAAAAAGCACAAAAATAAAAATATATATGAAGTAATTAGATTAATGCAAGTACGACATTTATATTTTATATTAATAGTGATTTTAAGTATTAATGATGTGAAATCTAACTATTTTTCTTGAAATCAAGACCTCTTCTGTACAATGAAAAAATACAATTTATGTTACACCCCTTATTTTCTCTGTTTACTCCCCTGTTTGATGCAGATATATCCACAGCAGCTTCTCCTTGGTGTGAATCCTTTTCTTCTGCACAAACTAGTGCAAGAGGACATACTTTTCCAACACTTGAGGAATTTGGGTTCACTGTATATCAAACCTACTACATCAAAAGGTACAAAACTAACATCTCCTGTTTTGGGATATTTACCAAAACAAACTTATACAACATTTGGAAGATTAATGATATTTCTGTCTTATTATGGATTTGGGCATTTTTTAAAGACTTTTTTGCCCTTCTTCCTCTGTCTGTATTTTATTTTTACATAAACAAAGGGTAGAACTTTCCCTAGGATCACAATTTTCTTTTCTTCAAAAAACAAAATCATCCAGTGCCAAAAAGCACATCTGCAAATTGTGTATTTCAGCCAATTCAGTTATTTTTTTCATATAGTTAATGATGTTCCTTAATCTTATAAATGCATATATTTAATATGAATGTGGAGCTCTTCATTTTAAAAATGCATTAAGGTCACTTTGGAATATATAAAGTCAAAGTTTGGGTAATACAAAAGGATTGAAAACAGAAAGAATTTATTGATACTGTTCTTGAAATGCAAAGATTAAAAAATCTATTTTTTTAAAAAACTTTATATACTTTTCAAATGTAATGTCATTTTAAAAAATGATTTTTCAACATTAACATTTTAGGTAAACTCATAGGTAGCAGTAATTACTTAATATCATTTTCTTAAATAGAATTTATTGATCCATTTTTAAAATAATTCTGATTATAATCAATATTGAAAGTTTGTATTTGCACATGTTACATCTTGAGTCTCATTTTTTCCCTTTCTCCTCCCTATTACCATCACCCCCTATGTACAGGTTTTGTATTCTTTATTTACTATAAATTTTTTCCCTTCTTTACTTTCCACTATCCATCTTGCACTTTTTTTTTTAACACATTTCTTCCTATTTCACATTAGCTGTCAAACACTTCAACTTTCAATTTACCTTCAGTTTTTCATACTAGAGAAAAGATATAGTATTTACACATCTATGTCATATTATTTCACTTTCCAGTATGTCATCATGGTATATCCATTTTCATGGGACTCAAATTTATCATTCTTTTTGTTTGTTTGTTTGTTTGTTTGTTTGTTTGTTTGTTTTTTGGAGACAGGGTCTCACTTTGTGGTTCAGGCTGGCCCTCAGCTCAGCCTCAAACACATCACAGCAATCCTCTTGCCTCCGCCTCCCGAGTGCTGGGATTACAGGTGTGAGCCACCATGCCTGGCACTGTGGTATGTGGTACTGGTTGCTGCTGGGTGTAAGTCTCTACACGCAGTATTGTATGTGGTTACTGCAGAATCGAACCCGGGCCCTTGCGCTTGCAGCAGAGGCGGTGGAACCACTGAGCTAACTCCCAGGCCCACATTTATCATTCTTTATGTTTGAGCAATACTC
This sequence comes from Petromus typicus, assembly GCA_004026965.1. Lineage (NCBI taxonomy): Eukaryota > Metazoa > Chordata > Mammalia > Rodentia > Petromuridae > Petromus > Petromus typicus. The sequence goes on along the minus strand of PVIR01004780.1, from coordinate 63,303 downwards.
AGCTTTATTTAAAAAGTAGCACACCATCTTTATCCACTCTCCTATGGATAGATATTTGGGCTGTTTCTGAGATTTATCTTTTGCAAACTGAGCTACTATAATATGGATCTACATGTGTTGTTGTGGTATGATTTTTTTTAATTCCTTGATTTATATACCTATCTGATGAATGGCAGGGTCAAATGAGATCACTAATCCTAATTTTTAAAAGAATCTCCACACTGATCACCATTGTGGTTGTGCTGGCCTACATTCCCACCAACAGCAGAAAGAGTTCCTTTCTCCCCACAACTCCATTGGCATTTGTTGTTGACTGATTTCATGAAAACCAGAATTCTTTGTACAATGAGATGTAATCTCAGTGTTATTTTCATTTACATCTCTCGTATGACCAGTGATGTTGAATATTTCTCAATATGTTTCTTAGTTGCCTTTATTTCTTCATCTGAAAAGTCATCTATTATCTCAGATGAATTGCATTTTGAAATTTGGAGGGGCCAATTTTTTAAAAGTTCTTTATCAAAAAAATCAATAGACTTTGCACACCTGAACAGACTCACTGAAAAATAAATCAGAATCAATCACTTTCAAAATAGTGTTCAAAAGAATGGAATGCATAGGAATTAATCTAACAACAAAGAAGATGTAATGTAATGTTGTTAATCTAACAACAAAGAAGGTGAAACATATCTACTCTGAAAACTACAATATTTTGAAAAGGGAGCATGAAGATGATATCATAAAATGGAAAGACATCTCTTGTTCTTGTGTAGGAAAAACCAATACCATCAAAATGGCTGTACTGTCAAAAATACTGTATAGATGCATTTAAATCCCAATTTAAATTGGGATTTAATGCATATTTCACAGAGTGAAATAAAGTAATACAAAATTCATCTGGAACCACAGGAGACCTAGTCTAGCAAAAGCAATCCTATGCCACAAGATCATGGTACAGGGGATCACAATCCCCAACTTGAAATTATATTACAAAGCCATTGTGGTAAAAACCTCATGGTTCTGGCAAAGATATAGACCCCAAGGATCAGTGGAACAGGCCAGAAGATCCAGAAACCTGCCCAGATAAATTAAGTCACTGCATCTTTGATAAAGGAGCCAAACACACTAATGAAGGAAGAGTAGCCTCTTTGACAAATAGCTCTGGAAAAACTGGGTTTCAACCTGCCAAAGACTAAAGCTAGATCTATCTCCATGCATCAAACTAAAATCAAAGTGAATTTCAGACCTAAATATTTAAACAAAACCACTATCCTGTTGGAAAATAGATTAGGTAGAACTTTTAAAGACATTGACATAAGGAAAAAACTTTATGACTAAAACTTTACCAGCACTGGGAATTATATGAAAAAATCAACAACTGGATCTCATCTTACAAAAAAAGCTTCTAGACAGCAAGAGAAACCACTGGAGTAAAAAGACAAGCTACACTATAGAAAAAAAAAAAATCAGCCATTTTTAGTGTCTTTTTGTACCTATTATTTAAGGTCTGTCTGGGAATGTCATACCTTCTCCTCCAATTGGATAATTGTACTCTCAGTATAAGATAAATAAGTAAATAAGGTCCCTTTTTGTTGGATATAAATTGGATTATACATGTTTTCATAGTTAGCTTTCACCACCTTCAAATTTCTTTATTTGAAATTGTAATCGTCCTTGACTAGGCTTATTTTGTTAGAAAGGTATCACAGCCAGGTATGGCACTAGGAGGCTGAGTCAGGAGGATATTTGAGTTCCACCTGAACAGTGTAGTGAGACCTATCACAGTAAAAATTTAAATATCTGGTCATAGCTCAGTATGAAAACACTAAGTTCAAATTTCAGGACTTTAAATATATATCATAGTATGTTTTTATTTTTTTCAAATATATAAAAAAATATTCAACCAGGGACCTATAAAAGTTATTTATTGAACAATATTCTGATAAGGTCAGAAGACTGTGACTGATGAGCAAAATAATGTAACTGGTATGGTTGTAGTAAAAGTCAAAGGCCAAAATTACTTCAGCAACTGTTTGTAATTTCCTTTGTGTGTGTCCTGTCTTCCAGCTTGTATTTCTCTTACACTTAAATCATCAGAGGTTCAAAGTATATTATCTTCTAGATTGTATATGTTCTTCAAATTATAACAGAATATTGTCCGTGGAATAGCTACTACTAGATCCCACATTAATTTTATTTTAATCAGCTATCATTGTTTTATTTAATCTTTTCACACTAGATGCCTTCAAATTTAGACCCTCCTGGCTAACTTCATGTCTCTCTGATGTTTAGCAATTTTCTATCTGAATCTTTAGGGTACTGTAAAATTAGTCATTAAATTCTATATCCCTGAGCTGCCTTTCTCTTTCTCACTTAACTTTTGAAAGTTGATGACTTTCAAGAATAATCATCGCAGGGCCGGGGAGTTAGCTCAGTGGTTCCGGCGCATGTTTTGCAAGCGCAAAGACCTGGGTTCTATCCCTGGAAACCACATACCATACTGGGTGTGGAGACTCACGCCCAGCAGCAACCAGTACCACATACCACAGTGCTCACGCCAGTAATCCCAGCACTCGGGAGGCAGAGGCTGGAGGATTGCTGTGATGTGAGTTTGAGGCTGAGCTCGGGGCCAGCCTGAACCACAAAGTGAGATCTTGTCTCAAAAAACCTAAAAAAAAAAAAAAATAATAATAATAATAATCATCGCCTCTAAATATCCAAATTGCTTTATTGTATTTGGTAAGGTTCTCCAGAAGAATCAAGTCAGTAAATATATTGATTTCATATAATATTCCATATTATACTTCCCATATATATATTCCATATACATTTGTATATTACATACATATATAAACATATATGTTGTATATTTGCATACATATATAAACAAAATATTTAGATGACAGACAGACAGACAGATAGATGGATAGGGCTTACAGAGTCGCAGAGACAGGCTGACCCACAATGACCACATGCTCTATGGAGCGCCAGAAGATCCAGTAAATTTTCAGCTCAAATGACTGAAACCTTTAAAACAAGAGCAATTAAAGGTGTAACACTAGTCTCCGTCCTGTAACCTCCCTTGTGAGTCTCTGACTCTGCATTTAAAGGTTGAGGAAGCTGGAATCCATTGTCCACAAGAGACAGCAACGGCAAAAGACACATGTGCTGAAGCAAATGGGGGCTTCTTCCCATGTTGGCTGTGCTCCTCTGCCTGCCTTTTCCTTCTGTTTGGGGTGCAAGTCTATTGAAGATCACCACAATCGGGTAGGTCGCCCCTTTTCAGTTTGTGGATCTGTGAGCAAATCATTCCTGGACACATCGCCACAGAAGTTTTCTTTGTTTCTTAATTCAGCAAAACTGAGTATCATAAGTAATAGTCATGTCTATGTTTCTATTTGTAATTTTGTTCACCTGAAATGATCATCTTTTCTTATTGATTCGTCATATTTCACAGTCCAGTTCTTAAATACATTGATGTAGAAGGAAATGTCTCAGAGTAAAGAGATGGATTGCTTGGTGAGTATATAGCTCAAAGGTGGAAGGAAGTTCTCTTGCCAGCAGGACAAGTGGCATTTATAAGAGAATGGGAACCAATAGGGGTGTGAGGGAGACTCCATGAAAGTTTCATTTTACTACTGATGTAAGCAGTGGTTCACCATAAAGTCCCAGGGGCTAACAACAAGAGTATGAAGAGTCAGCCCTAAATGATTGTGTATTGTAATAACTGAACAAGACCTTGTTTTCAGAAATATAGATAATACAAATGCTCTCAAACTCCTTTTGTCAAGTGAAGTTTGCCAGAAGAAAAAAAAGTGTTTCTAGCTTAAATGCAAAGGTCAGTCACAACTTACCCTGAGAAAACAAAACAACAAACACACACAATGAGAATATTTTATTGACTGAAAGGTTCAAACTCTTTATACAGGCAAGACTAACATGTTATTTTTTAACCTACCAGTTATATTTCCATAGTGACAGAAATTCTCCAATGCATAATCCACCCATGAAGAATAATGTAATATATATGTCCTAAAATTTTCACTTTTATTTGATTATTTATAATATTACTAAAGTGAATTAGAGTTGAAACAAATATTATTTAACTAATGACTATAATCAGAATAAAATACTTTGTTGAGGAAAACTACACTTTCTTTTTACACATTCTTTTCAGTACTGAGGATTGAACTCAGGACCTTGAGCTTGGGAAGCAAGTGCAGTACCACTGAGCTATACCTCTGGCCATAATTTACACTTTTAATAAGAATGTAATACAATATATTTGTTGGTGTAAAGTGAAAACTTTATATCTTAATTTCTGGCTGTGTTGTAAATATTTTCCTCCAAATTTGAAAATATGTGCATTTTTGTGGATTATTTCTTTCTGTTTTAAAATATTGTATTCTTAGATTTAGCTTTGTTTTGGGGACCATATTGTTTATCATTATTCTAGTGATCCTTGAACATGAAACCAAATATAAAATGAGATGATAAATGAGCTCCATTAATAATATCAGTCATTTTTGTGATATTACTGAACCATTGTAAAATAATAACCCCCAACTGCCAACTTGTTCTAATATAACTTTAAGAGTACACCATATTTTCCAACTTGTTACAGAAATAAAACAAACAAAATTCTAAATAACAGTTTTAAAACACACTGTTGTTTTTTAGAATCATTGACACTAATGTTAGACTTAATTGTGGATTACTATTTTATTTTAATACATTTCACATTTAATTTTTAATTTGATCAAGCTACAATAATGTTTTTCCACTGTCTTTCTAAATGTGATATATTTACTTTTCAAAATGGACTAGCTTCTATAAACCAGTCTTTCCAATTAGGAAACCATTTACCAAATCATGGTAAAATTATAAAGGCTAAAAATATATATAAATAATATATCCCAGTGTACTCAAATTCGAGTTCTTATCAAAGCTTTACGATGTGATAAAATGAAATTCACTAACTTGAACTGAGACACTTACATAGTTAAACTGAAGTAAAACACTAAATTATAATTTAAAGTAAACATGTGCCTCAAAGTTTACCATGGCATTTTTACATGCTTTCCCTTAGCATAAAGCTATTGTAAGCCTTCTTCAGCAGCAAGTGCCTAATGTACCCAGGTAGTGAGGTTTCAGGTTGTCATTTTGAGTTTTACCTCTTTACTGAAGGATTTAAATTTTTTCTACTGAAAAGCCAATAGATATGCCTCTATTATTTAATTACTTGGAAAGATAGGGTTCTTTGAATTAAAACATCAATATATGTGAAATAAAATTTAAAATAATAAAATAACTTAATTATACTCACTTCTCCCATGTACTAGCACATTTCCAAGAAGAGATTTTTGACTGCTTTTGCTTACAGTCTTAAAAAAATGACTCATGAGTCTTTACAGTATATATTTGTACTATAATGAATATATTTACTTCAAACTTACACTGGCATGCTTTTCTTCAAAGGGAGAAATGAATATTAAATATTCATATCTAGATTCTTATTCTAGATTTCATTTCTGCTACATGTTTCTGGAGATTGTAAGCTAAATATTTTCCCCCTACTACAAATAGTTCAATCTTATGCTGTTGTTGCATGCTTTTTTATGGGAATGTCTTTCAACTTTAAGAGTATCCATTAGTTACATGAGAGGAGAATATCAATGTCCTTATTTCTCTACCTACCCTACTCCCACAACACTACATCCCCAGATATATCTATCAAATTGATTGATACAACTTATGGCATAATCTTAAATATCTATTTATAGCATTTACACCTGAATCCACAAGGATGAAATAAAAAGAAGTCATAGTTCACACAGAAAAAAAAAAATCTGTAGTCACTATTGCTTTCATATTATTTTGTCAATAATGATTTCTTATTAAAGTAATTCATAATTTTTGTGCTCTAGTTTCTCAGATCTACAAAAGACCATTGCTATAATTTTGAGCATGTAAGTTTACTTCTTATCATATTCTCTTTATTTCTTAGAAAAAACATTGACACCATATGTCATTGTGAAAATACCTCTTTAAAATAATAAAGCAGACATAGCTCACCATTACATATTAATAAAATAGTTCCATAACAATGCTTTAAAAAGTAAAATAAATATTTATCATTTGCAAAAGAAAGCAGCACAATTGCATTTATACTATTTCATAAACAGGTTATAACTTATTGCACACCTAATAAGAAGCATAGAAATATACATTTTCTGGAACTAAGTTGAGATAGATGATTAGTTCTTAATTTGGGAGCTATTTCCTGAGTACCTTACAAACTACATTCTCAACAAGTTGTGCATTATTGGTTTGCTTTGTTCCTGTTGCATGGACTTTACAGTCAATTGTGCTGAATCTATACATGCATATTAATTATTTTTACAAAAAAAATTACTTTAAAGTAGATTGTGAAATGACATGCATTGTAGGACTGCCAATATATAGTTAATACTGCATTGTTCAAGATTATATTGTAGTAAATTACAGCCATATATCAACAAAGTAAATTACTTTACCTTTATCAAAATATATATTATCATTTTTAATATTATATGAGTTTTGATACTAAGTAATTTCTGCCTCTTAGCCTTTTTTGGAGATTATGAATATTTTAACATTTAAATTTAGAGAAAGTATTTTTGAGCTATAATTTCATTTAAATAAAAATTTTGTGACTATTTACAAGTAAAGTACCAGGTTAGTTTGAAAATATGTTTATAATTTTCTGTTTTAGTAATAAATTTCATTTCCACATACCACTGTAACTCACTGTACTACTTTTGGCTGGACTCTGGACTTAGCAATTAGGGATGATTGTTACTAATTATTTGAAGTGCAGTGCCTAAAAAGATGTTCATTTGAACATTTATACAGTTATTAGAAAATTCAAACTTCTGAATGGAGGACTTAATTTAGGATAGATTATAAGGTATCCACGAATATATGTCAAAAAGGAAACAGTGTAAATCTGAACTCAGATTTTTGCCTTCTTTTTTTTTTTTTAGGTTTTTTTGAGACAGGGTCTCGCTTTGTGGTTCAGGCTGGCCCTGAGCTCAGCCTCAAACTCACATCACAGCAATCCTCCTGCCTCTGCCTCCCGAGTGCTGGGATTACAGGCGTGAGCCACCACACCCGGCACTGTGGTATGTGGTACTGGTTGCTGCTGGGTGTGAGTCTCCACACCCAGTATTGTATGTGGTTACCGGGGAATCAAACCTGGGTCCTTGCACTTGCAAGACAGGCGCCGGAACCACTGAGCTAACTCCCCGGCCCAATTTTTGCCTTCTTAAATCAGAATTTTCAAGTGGAGATGATATTACAGGAATGAGCCACTGTGCCCAGCACTGTGGTATGTGGTTATCAAGAATCGAACTCAGGACTTTGCAGTTGCCAGGCAGACACCAGAAACACAGTGTTAAATCCCCAGACTTCATATTTATTTCTGTACCCAAATATTTAATCTATTGATCATTGACTTTGGAGTCAATGTATAATCCATTGACCTTGGAGGAAAATATGTTATTTATTTCAAAAGTCTAATAGAATTTAAAAGTAATTCATAAATTGACAATCCTATAATTAATTTATAGCACTTTTATGAATATGCTTAATGACTACAACATGTGTAACCATGATGTGCTGCACTGATGTAATTTCAGAATGTAGAACAAATATTTTCAAGAAACTGTGTACATTAATAAGATAATGAGAAGCAAAGCAAAATATCATCACTCTCCCAAACTGGCTCAGTTGATCTAACAGCTGGGACAGTATTCATGAGATTTGAAAAGTATTTCTCTGTTTATTTGTTTTTTTTTCTTTTTTGTGATTTTGTGAAGTATTTTTATTGATAAACCTAAAATATTTATCTCTCTCTCTCTCCCTCTCTCTCTCTTTCTCTCTCTCTCTCTCTCTATATATATATATATATATATATACATATATATAAATTATATAATTATTTGGCATTTTCATATCTCAGATATATTTCTTAGTATTTGAGGAACTTTGATAAAATACGTTTAAATTAATTATAATATATACCTCATCAATTAACTTGAATATTTTTATTCTTTTTCAAATTCTAAATTAATAAAAGCATGATATGACAAAATTTTGCAATTAAATATGGACACTTACTGATATTTCAATATACCTTATTTTTTAAGACACCATTTATTTACATTTCTTAACACTTATAACTGAAGTTTTGTTACTGCAATGTCAATTTACTATGTTTTAACTTAAATGTGTGTGTGTGTGTGTGTGCGCGCGTGTGTGTCTGTGTAAGAAACTAACTATAGGGCTGGAGATTTAGCTCAGTGGTTCTGGCACCTGCCTTGCAAGACCAAGGTCCAGGGGTCTAACCCTGGGTCCACATACAACATACAAATGCTCACACTATATTTGAAGAAAATCATAAAAATTGCAATTAAAAATTCATAAGGAGTTCAACTTTTTTTTTAATGGAAAAGGATCAATATATGAAAGGAAATGTGGAAGAGAGGAAGGAAGAAGATGAAAAAAAAAATGGTGCCTGCCTCACATGTGCAAGGGCCCAGGTTCGGGCGTTGTCACTCACACCCATCAGCAATCAGTACCACATACCACAGTGATGGGCATATTGGCTCACCCCGATAAGCCCATCTTCAGAAAGCAGAGGCAGGAGGATTGCTGAGTTTGAGGCTGAGTTCAGGACCAACCCGAACTACAAGGTGAGACCCAGTTTCAAAAAAAAAAAAAAAGAAAAAATGCATTTATATTACACTGTATATCTAGGTAAAAATCTGAAAATATCCGACTATTGAAAGCATATCTTTTGCCTGTTTAGTTTAGATTGACTTTATTCCTCATTTTTTCTTTTCTTTTCTTTTTTTTTTTTACTTTGAGAGAACAGGTCAAATCAAATTTACTATAAATTTACTGAAAAACCTCTTAATATCATCCCCTAATATTTTATAAAATATTTTAGGTAAAAGTAAATATTTCTAGCTCTTAAACATATTGCAAATAGCATATATCATTTGATTTGCAAAGGACATAATTGGAGGTATCACAGTGAATTTTGCTAGTACGTAAAGGTAACATCTTTATAGAAAAAAATTACAGAAATGTGCAAAACAAGACTTCTATCATAGGTTTCCTTAATGTAGTATTATAATTAAAATACTAGCTTGTGCATTTCCACTCATTTCTTCATTATGAATATGTGTTGCTTTTATGCTTTAAAAACATATATTAAATATCCAAGCCATTTGTGAGGAACAGAGTTTCTTCAAGATAAGTTATTGTGAAAGTGGGTTATTCATATGCAAAATAAGGAAGACAGTTTTTAGATTAGAGTCTAAATAAAAAATTACTGGAAACCTAAGTATAAGATCTAAAATTGTAAAATTCCTGAAATAAATCAGATTTCCTGATACTTGGCTTACAGGTATTGATCAGGAAAACACTTGCATTCTTTTTTTTCCCCTCTGTACTTGACTACCAGGTCCATCAGGTGCAGTTCACTTCTATTTAGGACAATGGCAAATACACCTTTACTGTAATATCACAGGACATGAAAATGCTGACATTGTGGTTTTTATGGCTCATTCTACAACAGAGAAAGAGTAACAGTTGCTGATAAGTTCATTGAAATTTTCAAAGAAATATATGTTTCTTCGGTGCACTGCTCTGGCCCTGTTACTGGACGTGCTGAGGTGCGGTGCTTGAGGAACATCCAGAAGAGAAGGAGGCTCTACCACAAGCCCTGGATGAGCTGCTTTTCCTCTATAGCTGTGTGATCCAGCTCTAGTGATTGACAGGGATGCTATTTAGAGGTGTGGCTGAGTCCTCTGTGTAAATGTCTACAGTGTCAGCACTGGGCATCAGCGCTGAGAGCCCGAAGTGACCTGAAACCATGGGGCACCAAACTACTTTGAAATAGCTTGATTATTACTGGGCTGCTTCCATTATTAAGGACACAGTATTTTTTTTATGAGAATACTCTAAATGGTTTATCTGTTCCTTAAATTCAATAGTTGGACAAAATTACTATTGATGGATTTATAACATACTTAGATGACTTTATAAAGAAATGTTTCTAAGAAATTCCCTTTACAGTCAAGAGACAATGAGACAATGGATCCACTTGGCAGTTGCTACAAGATAGTGGCCAATGTGTTATGTATATGGTGGAACAAATATTTCAAGATTCACTTATAATGTCACTCAGGTGACAAAATCTTGCAAAATTATGGTGATGTCTCCAAAAGTCTGCATGTACTGTGAACACACAGGCAGCTGAAAGTGCTACTTCTCTTTAGCTAGGAATAAAAAGACAGAAAAAAATAAAACAATTAATATTTATCCCCAATAACTCTCTAGTAAAACTTTGCCCCCTGGTGTCTTAAATTTGTACTCTTATTGCCAACATGCCTTAGTTCAAGAGAGAGAAATATTATACTACCAGTTACAATTTCATGGAATTTAGTTAAAAGTGCTCTTTGGCTCTGAGTCTACCAGCCAATAAAAGAGTCATATTGTTTGCTTGGGTGATTGATCCAAACTTTCAAGGGGAAATTGACTGATATCCCACAATGGAGTTGAAGAATACTATTTCTGGAATATAGATGTCTTACACACCTCTGATTAAGGTTGATGGAAAGCCAGGAGGTCTACTCTAAGCAGGACAAATAAACCCCAGATACTTCAGGCAAGAAGATTGTGTTATTGTACCTGGTAGACAAAATGCAGCTGACTGCACGCTGAAGGCAAAAGGCTGACAGTGGGGAATGTGGAACAGCAGATAGAAATTACAGCTAGGGCCACAGAAGTAATTATAGAAATGAGAGCTGTTGTGCTGGGGAATATTTCCCTCTTATTGTGTGTATATAATACATGTATTAAGCACGTTTATTTTTGTCTGTGTTATTCTCTTCTGTCATGGCATAAGTACTATTAATTTTACTTTACAATATTCAAATTATGAGACACTAAAAAAAATCACTGATTACTTTTTCTTGGAGAGAAATTAGTACATTTTTTGGTCCTCAGTACAATCAGGTTTTAATAATAACAGAGAAAAAAGGGGCTCTAGCTTAAATAACATAAATTTATTTCTCACACGTCCAGGGACTGAGAAGTACCACCTAATTATTTTGACCAATTATGAATCTGATGTGGTTCCAATTCCTGATTCCAGTGAGGCACAATCTCCTTGTGTTCTCACATGGCGAAAAGGTGGCACAAATACATCCTTTAAGGTGATTTTGGAAGGCATTAATTGTATTCTCCTTGCCTCCCCAAAGCATCATGTTTTCATTCAATGTATGGGACAGGATATTAATAATTTTGGGGCAGATATCACACAAATATCATAGTAAGTTAGTTAAAGTGTGAGAGCTGTAAATTTTAAGAAATTGTGAAATAGGAAAAAATGTTCAAAGGGAGAGGAAAACTGCCTGGGAGTAGGGGAAAGCAAGGAAGGGAAAAATGATAGAAAAAAAGAAAATAAAAACATACAAAGCTTATTTATAAGGGGCATGAGGAGTTGAAAGGAAGTCAAGAGAATGGGGAAAATAAGAATCAAGATATATTATGTACAGGTATCAATTATCAGTAAGGAATGTGATCATAATGTATACCTAAAATGTCCCAATATACTCAATTTACTAAAAAATAAGATAAAATGTATTATTAGAATTTAAATGCGTGCCATTATACAAGAAGTTTAAAAACTTATAAAAATGTATAAATTCATATAAAGTAATATAGAGAGTACTACTCAAAAGTAAATATTAAATATGAATTATTGGATCACAGTTATTAAAGAAATTGAATTAGTGATCTAGATTTTCTCTTTTTAAAAGGCTACTGTTATTTTAGAAGTTAACCCTATCAAGTTTTTAAGAAAAATAATTTTCTATTGTGTACTAATTTAACAATGAAATAAAATGTTAAAGAGAAAGAGAAATTTCATAATATCTATTGAGAAGATCTCATATAATATAGAATACAAAATGGAAACTCTCCAAGACTAGGTAGCTTCTTTAGTACTAATGAAGCCTGAAAAGCATTGTATAAAACTATAGGTCAAATTTGCCTCATACTCAGATGTGGTGAAGGGTCTACCAGGAACATACACTTACATTTTCAGACTTCTGCATGATTAACATATGTCTCAGAATTGCTTAATCACTTGAATCAACACATAAGATATTGTTTGGAAAGTCAGTCTTATGAGTTTGCTTTCACAATCTACTCATTTTGAAGAAGGCTTAGTTTTATCCAAATAATTTTCATGTGCAAATAACAAGAGGGGAACTGGAAATACAGTGAAAGATTAAATTTAAAACATTATTACACTAAGTACTTTTCCAATTGCACCCTTTTTCTTTGGAAATACTTATTCCATCATCCTTGCCACTCTCTGAAGAAATTGTAGGAGCCCTCTTTCATTTATTCTCTAAATTTTTTGAAGAAAAATACTGAAAACTCAGAACCTGCCTCCTTTGTATGGTTTTCAAGTTATCATCCACTCAAAGTAACTCTTGGTATTACAGCAAGCCTATCAGTTGATTTTAGCAGTTATGAACTGTTCAGAGTGTAATCTTGTGTGCCTGCTTTCTTACATGTATATTGTATGAAGTTTCCCATTGCTCTGTGTCATTTTACTATGTAAGCAGAGTAAAATTTAATTTTTGTACTTTATATTAGGTACTTTAAAATGGTTTGACTTTTTTTAATTTAAATTTTTTTTTTTTTTTTTTTGCATAGTACTTCCATTACCATTCTCATCTGCAATGTTACAGGACCTTATGTTTGGGCTGTCTTTGTGTATCTTGGCTTTCACTCTTTTAATTATTTCATCAAATGAAACTAATTTTAAAAAGTTAAAATTAAATTATGGTGCCCTGCTTGGAAACCATTAAGGGTTTCTATTTAATTACAAGTTAAACTTCATTCCATACCACATTTTCACATTATCAGATCCCATCTTAAACTTACTCCTCCTTCTGACTTACTTAGTCTAGTAACTGTGTGCTTCCTAGAATACAACTAAGTTTTGACATGAAAGAATAAATTCTTCTGTTATCTCTTTTTGAAAAAAACAAAGATTTTATTTATTCAACTGATAGATGACTCTTTACCTTTCCACATCACCTTATAGAGTCATTCATTTTCTGAAAACCACAGACATAGTGAGCCCTGATATTTTATTTTTTACTGAGCACACTATTGCATTCTTTCACAAAACTTACACAGTTGGTAATTGGACTATAATTTGTAGGTAATACAAATGAATTATAGTCACATTTCTAGAGTAGAAGCATCAGGTAACATTGAAGGTATCTTTTAATTTGTTCCTATACATTTAGTTAACTATCATGTTAAAGATCTACTAATTGATCAAACCAATTTAATAACTACTTGAAAAGCATAATATTCATGAATTTTAAAGTTACACACTCAGAGTAACAATTACTCATACTCCCCCTTAGGTAGTACACTTATATTTCCAATGCTGCTTCTCTGACTTCCAGACTTTTTTGTGTCTTACCATCTGCACAGATTCCAAAGTGCCCCACTCTAAAATCGAACTTATGAGTGTTGTTGCAAGTTTAGAGGTGGTTACATGTGCCAGATACTTTTGACCAATGAATATAATGAGAGTTTTTCAACACAACCTAGAGTACTGTCCTGCAACCCTGGTAGCACAACTCCCAAATATTATACAAACAACTGATTTGTTGAGGTTGTTATTAAAAGACTTTAAGAGGAAAACTGAGTCGAGATGAGTGTTGATAAATCTACCCCAACAACTGATTTTCTGAGTTAACTGTTTACAAACTAATAAAATATTTAATTTGTCTATATTCCTACTTCTTAGTTTCATCATTTTATGATATGAAATATCTTTGGTAGCATTTCTTTTTATCGTCATTTTTCCAGTAACTATTTGTCAAATTTACATTGTAAGTTCAATACTAAAAAACGCATGAGCAGATAGGTGCATATTTATGTATAAATTTGAGTTTACAGACATAGAAGTTAAAATCATTACAAATGGGGATTTTTATCTTATTTTCCTTTTTTATTTCTTTAGGTTTCAATTTTAAGTTATTATTCATTTTAGTTTTGAATTATTGTCAGCTTTTCACATTTTTGTGCTTTCTCCATAAATTTCAATTCAAATATTAAATTACTTATTTAATTTCTCCTCAACCAATAGCATCAAAATAGCAACTAGAAGTGGAAATGTGTAACCTTTCAGCAAGAAAGAATTATTATATCATGATAATATTACTGCTTTTACATGTCAGCATTTTGGTACATTTGCTTATGCCAAGATTAAATTTGTACTCCAAAATTTTAGGAGACAGAGAGCATATTTTAAATGTATTGAATCCATGTTTGCAGAGAGGGATATTTTCATTTCAATGGGAAAATGAATGTTGAAATGTCATCTTGGAAACCTTATAAATGGAAAAGTTATATTTCTACTCTGTAAAAACTCAGGTACAACTGGAAAACTATTTCGTAAGTGTGAAAATGATAACCTGGAGGATAAGACCCTGAACAATATTCATCAAAAAACACTTGGTGGACAGGAAACTGTGTCCTATAATGAAAAACATCTCATGAGTCATGTTTTTCCCCTTCTCATCCTAAACTGCAATGCAGGATACATCTTTTGGTCATATATTTGTGTAAAATTATAGTTTATAATACAGTACTATTGACAATGAATTATTAATACTGACATCTAAGTTGTAAACTATAGAAAAATCTGAGTATTTTTTATTCATTCCTCATAAGATCAAAGTAAAAATTTGAATTATGAAGTTCAAATTGTCTGAATTTGTGTTATAATTTAAAAGGAATGCTTTTGCACTGTTGCATTGCAACAGAGGTGAATAATTTCTTTAAACATATGTATTTCACTATAATTTATTTTATTTTAAAATATTACATTTAAAGTAAATTGTGGTAATATTTAAAATATATAAAAGATGAAATGAACATCAAATTATGCAATACATTGTACAAAACATGAGAAAGTTAGAACATTAGATCCATAAAGTTAATTTACGTCCTTACACGTTTTGTAATATTAGGTCAATCTGGTATTTGGATTTTATTAAACACTTATTTTCTCAAGAAAAATTAGATTCTTCCCTTTTACAAGTGGGATAATACCACGATTTTGTTATACTTGAAAGGTTTTTCAAAGCAACATTATATCTATCAAGATGTAAATTATTTTGTAAAACAAATAAATATTAATTGAATGATACAAATAGCACAAATATTATGAATTTTGGAGAATCTTTTAGTAACATAGCTTGTATGATTGTTAAAGATTTAAAATATTATATTAAAGAAATAATTTTATAATGTTGTAATAATTATAATTATAATGTTATAAATTCCTAAGCAATTAATTCTGTGTGAAAACATGTTGTTCACTGCCCAAGGTATTTTAATAATTTTGTTTTCTAGTAAATTACTATTTATTCAGTAATCTTGATCTTAACCTCTTTTTCATGCAATTAATCCAGATATTACTTATACTACCTTTATTTATATCCTTATACTACATTGCATTCAATTGTCATTGTAGTTTGCATTAAATGTATTCTCATTCACGAAATGATTCCCTTAATTAAAAATATATGTTTTCCAGTGTCCCCTTTAGTTAAATATGTACAGTATTTTGTTCTGTTTACACAGCCATCATTTCTTCTCAAATATATGCAATATTATTATACTAGATTCTTATTACATACTATTATATCTAAATTTTCCATGGTTTTTAAAGTTTGAAAATGTTATAAAATTTTGAAAATATGTTAAATTTGAAATGTTTTCTAGTCTGGAAATTTTAATTTTATACAAAGACCTAAATTATTTAACAATAATAATAAGCTGATAACCTTAAAAGATTCATTCCACAGACTCTTTCATTCCATGTTATTTTCTAGATCAATCAATACATGTAATTTTCATACCTTTTCTATTTTTTAATTAGTACATGTAAAATAGATCAGTTTTCTACATAAGCATAACTATGTTACTACCTAATTGAAATCAGTAGCAGCTTGTATTAAGGAGATCACATATGCAGATGTTTTCAATCAAAACATGATCTCTGATGAAAATATTTGTTGTAATAAATATTTCCAGATAAGTATGAGACAGTGTAAAGGATCTGCTGCCATGGAGTTGACAAGATTGACTCTGAAACATCTATCAGCAGGAAATTAATTGGATTTTGTAGTTATTTATAGTTGTTCTCCTTATGTCACTAAGTCAATCAAAATTACTAGACCACAAAATGAACATTCTAGTTACTTGGGCAGATCATCTGAATGGAAATGATAATGCATTGATCAAATCAGTTTATCTAGGGCATTACTCTAGGCCCTCTAGTTTTAATTTTTGGCACACTGAAACCCAGTATCAAGATCTAGCATATACAATTACAAATTCCCAGTGATGAATGGGATCATAATGTATCCCTAACAAGTACCAATAAACTTAATTTTTAAAAGTTCCATCTTATTAGAATCATTATTCTATCCAACACAGACAACACAATTCAATTTTTATTTATCTCTTGTAGTCTTATTTAAGTATACTTTTTTAGGAGCTACTCCACCAATTTAGTAGTCAAAAGTCCACTCCTCCCCTCTTTTTTTATTTTTTATTTATTTATTTATTTATTTTTTTGTGGTGCCAGTGATCAAAACCAGGGCCTCGCATGGTAAGCAGAAGCTTTATCATTGAGCTGTACACAGGCCTACGACAGTTTTTTTTTTTTTTTTAAATAAAGAAAATCATGGATCATTTTGTATTTCATGTATAAAACATTTTTAATATTTCAAAACAGCATAATTACATTTCAAGAGAGATTGTTTAGCAAGTTTCACCAAACTAAAACTCTGCAATCATTTATACTTGAATCTACACCAAAATTTGGAAGAAATGCTGAGCAAATGGAAGCATAATATTAAGCTAGTGATGAGAAAAAAGCATTAGAAATTTTTTCAGGACAAAGTCACACTACTTTTCATTTTACCCATATATTTAAAAATCATTAATCAGGGCTGGGGATTTAGTTCAGTCATTCTGGCACCAGTCTTGCAAGCGCAAGGGCCTGGTATGATCCCAGGTGACCACATACAATGATGCTGGGAGTGAAGACTCACCCCAGCAGCAATCAGTACCACATACCACAGTGCCAGGCATGGTGGCTCACGCCTGTAATCCTAGCACTTGGGAGGAAAAGGCAGGAGGGCTGCTGGGTGTTCAAGGCTGAGCTCAGGGCCTGCCTCAAGTACAAAGTAAGTCCCTCTCTCAAAAAACCACCTACAAACATAATTAATCAATGAAAGTAAGAGTAAAATTATTCTGCACATGGTTTATATAATTCACTGTCAATTCTTACATTCTTTGGGAACTAATTTATAGAATCACCCTTATTACACATTCCCAGGTTTGAATTTTAGTTGACAATTTCTTATTAACTATAATAATAAAGATATCCAGAAAATATTTGCATCATAAAAATTATATTGACTCAAATATAAAAATGACTCAAAGATGAAAAATGCTTTTAAAAGTTATTTAACCACTCTAATACTAAAAGAAATTATGATTTTTATTATGTAACTACTTAACTATGAAAATAATAAATTTGTGTTTGGAATGGAAAGAAACTAAAATAATGGAACAAATGTTTCCTTCTATATAGAAGCACGTAAGTTCTAAAATGTAATTCAATACATGTAATATTTCAAGATAAATAATATTTCCATAAAATGACAATTATAAAGTAAAATGCCTTAATTTAATAATATAATGAAATTTTAAAGTTAAATGACACCTGGACACTCAGGGGTAATGTGACAGAATGCAATAATATTTTTAAAAACTTGATTAATTAGTCCCTGGATATTTTAGTTTGCCCAATTTTGTACAAAAGAAATTTCATTTTTGTTGGATACTTAACATTGTCAATTGCCTTAAGTACAAATCACCATTGTGTTGAAACCATGAGGAAACAACTATTGGTTTCATTTTTTTGCATTATTTTGCTTATTATTGCATAGGTTTTGATATACACTTTTGTTTGCTTATAATCAATTCATTCCTGATAATAATGTAATCATATTTTCTTCTGATATATTTTTATAACATCAATTGTCTTTGAATATTCTCTTTTCAAATGCTCATAGTTCTACTTATTTTTGTTTTGTTAATCAATACTTATTTTTTGTTTTGTTAATCAACAGTAAATAAAATGTGGAAATTTCATGTTATTTTCCATAGCGTATGACTGTTTGTGTCAGTAAAAGGACTATTACTATTTAATACTGTTTTCTTGTCTTTATTCATCAGGTTAATTCTGATCTACTTTAAGGTACAAAATAATTCAGTAATATAACATTCACTCTACCTTGCTAATATACACTAATATAACTCAACTATTAATGTGAAGTTATACAATTTGAATGTTTGGGCAGGGGAGTGAGCTCAGTGGTTCCAGCGCCTATCTTGCAAGCGCAAGGACCCGGATTCGATCCCTGGTAACCGGTAACCACATACCATACTGGGCGTGGAGACTCACGCCCAACAGCAACCTCCACCACATACCACAGTGTCGAGCATGGTGATTCACTCCTGTAATCCCAGCACTTAGGAGGCAGAGGCAGGAGGATTACTGTGAAGTGAATTAGAGGCTGAGCTCAGGGCCAGCCTGAACCACAAAGTGAGACCCTGTCTCAAAAAAAAAAAAAAAAAAAAAAAAAAAAAATTGAATGTTTGATAGATCATCCAAAATTACTTTAAAGATAAAATGATTTCACCATTTGCCTCTTTTACCTAAATTTTTCTCTAAAATATTTTGAGAAATAGAAGCAGTATTCTTAACAACAAGGGTATAGTTATTAGGACGCTAAGATAGTAATGGAAGATTCTAGAAGGAGCCTAAATACATAAAAAAGAATCTTAAAAGCATATAGGAATCTATTATCCCCACTAAACCACCTATGCATAGGCTTCTTTTCTTCCTGGAAAAAAAGATCAACTTATATTTAATTTAAATCACTTATTTAATATGTAATATCATAAACTATTTGGAGCTAGGGATTTAGCTCAGTGGTTCTAATGTCTGCCTTGCAACAGGGTCCTGAGCTCAATTTTTGCTACCAAATAAAAATTAATAGATTATTTAATAAAACAAGTGCAGAATTAGAGAATAATTGAGCATACTGAATAATATTTGTACTCCCTTCATCATAATTTTCCTCTTATTAATATTTGTCAAAATATTTCACAAATATTAATATTATTAACTAATATCAATTCAGAGCTTTTCTGTTATGCTCTAGAGTTCTATATGTTTGAGCATTTTCTATCATGATATTTTGATGTAATGTGATTTTACTGTTTTAACGTGCTCTGTGCCTAAGTTGCTCATCTCTGCTTCCATCCTCAAACACTGTCAGGCACTGATCACACTGCTGTCTCTGTAATTTTGCCATTTCCAAACTGCCATATATATCACAGCCACACACAGATTGTTGCCATTTCAAACTAACTTGTTTCATTTAGCAATATCCATATAAGCTTGCTCCCTGTCTTTTAATGTCTTCATAGCTCATTTCATTGCTGAATAATATTCCCTTGAATTACGCCAACATGTATTCCTCACATATTACAAATTGAAATATATCTTTATTAGTTGCAATGCTTGTCACATATAAATGCATTAGCTTTTCCTTCTTCTCTTTTCTTTTTTTAAAATTGTTATTCACTTATCTGTAAATGGTTATAAACCAATGAATTATTGTTATGATTATAATACACAAATTGTCTCGGGTCAACTAACACAAAGAAAATTACATTTTAATTTACATTCACCCTCTAATGCTGTTTTTTGTTTTGTTTTGTTTTGTTTTGAAGTACACTCACATTTATAACTTATACTATTTTCCTAATGTTTGAAAAAGTTCCCTTCAAAGTCTTTCTGGAAGGAAAAACCTCCTATCAACGCAGTTTTATTTTATTAAGAAAACCTTTATTTTTTCACTTTTAAGGAATTATTTTTAGGTATGAAAATCACTGAAGGTATTATATACATGTGTTTGTATTCAGAGAGAAAGTATTAAATTCATTATAATATTCAGTATATTATTTTTAAAAATATATAAACTGTTACATAATTTTAAACACATATTAAAATATCTCATTTACTAGTGACATTTATGCAAGTGTTTTTCATCCAGTAATTCAGCATATGTTTTTATAATTATATTGCCTTCTTTTGTCAATTTAAGGTGTGTTATTTGAGACATTTTCAATTTGATTTTTATTGTTCATGTAACGTTCTTCATTATATTTAATAGCTTATTGCTGGGATACAGAAAAATATTTATTGATTTTTGTTTGTAGTCATTGAATCTTGTTCCCATGTGGATCTCTAATATTACATTTAATTGCTTTCCAAGTAGATTGCCTTGAATTCTCTGATAAGAAAATCCAAACTTCTACAAATAAGAAAGTGCTTCTCTCACCTGCACATAAGTGCTTCAGTGAAATTTATACAAGTAGATGCAACCACTAGGGAACAAAATGGCAAAATAGATAGTTAATTGCAAGAACTGCTTTGTAGTCTGTTGCCAAATCCTGTGAAGTCTTTGGCCCACACAATAGGCACATTTCACCATCTCTTCCTTAATCCCCACCTATTTTCATTATATCTGTCTTATTTCCATTATGATCTTAGTTTCTTGTTCCTATCATGTTTGAAATCATTGGTGTATAGCAATTTGCAGTAATATACTTTTGAGCACCCAATCTCCAAGGATGCATACTCAATTAACCACTTTCATTATGCTTACTAAATTAAGCAAAAGCAATTATCCTTCCTGGATCTTTATCTTATTATTACAACATACATTCTGCCCTTGTTTGGGGGAAATGACTAATATCTGACTAACTCACATTTTCACTGGCATTTTTTGACTCTCAGTAAATGACTTTTATCAGATAATAATTTTAGTATTCTTTATTTGAAATCATAACTCTTCAAGAGTTTCTTACTCATAAACTCCACATATTTTTGCACATGATAGTGGACATTAACTATTTGAAGTGTGTCTGTGTTACACAACTATTGCCGTAAATGAAAACAAAGAGTAAAAATGTCAAGGGTCACATTTGTTTATTTTATTACTTTATGTATATGTGGACATTAAGTTGTGTAAATATATATTTAACAATTGCCAGTGATTGTATTGGCAATTGTTAATTTGATGCGGGCCTATTTATTTCATAGTAATATACACTATTAATCTAACTTTTGGTTTGGCATGCTATTTTTCATTTTTTATTTTAACTACTACTATTGTTAGATATAGATAATTAAAATTGTTTCTCAGAAGTGACTATTACTCTGCCATTTAATGGACATCTATTTAGTTTTCTTCCTCATAATTTTTTACCTCATAGTCATTCAAAATTAGATTATATTTTAGGAAAATAATGTATTACTTACTTTTAACAGTCTTAAATCCTAATAATCTAAAATTGGTAATACTTGCTTCTATCAAAATGATAGAGTGGGGCTTAATTCTGGGGAATGTGCTTTAAATTGTTATTTTAAATGTGAAAAAAAAACCCACATAAATTGAACAGTAAGAATAAACTAGTGCAAGTGAATACAAGCGAAGTAAAAGACTGAAAATAATTTTAGAAAAGCAGAGAAAACTGAGAAGCCACTCTCTCTAGTATTTCCATTAGATTTCACAAGATACAAGATGAATTTAGCTATTCTAACTCATAAGTCCCCTGCTGAAATAGCACTTCTGTGCTACTTACAGTTGTTTTTATCTTCGTGCTTAAAAGTTTATGATGTCTATTCTCATTGCCAATTGTTTTTCATCAAACATCAAATACAACAAATTGATCCACTCTCCTGTATCCCACTCTTTTTTAGTGTGCTACCCTGGAAAGCAGACATTGGAAATCTACAAGTAAATTTCTCTCACTTATGTATGTGTTCAGACTAAACTTGGCAGAGTTACAATTGGACACCAGTGAGTGTGGCAAGAGATGACACACACACAT
Organism: Petromus typicus; assembly: GCA_004026965.1. Classification (NCBI taxonomy): domain Eukaryota; kingdom Metazoa; phylum Chordata; class Mammalia; order Rodentia; family Petromuridae; genus Petromus; species Petromus typicus. The sequence goes on along the minus strand of PVIR01004780.1, from coordinate 41,163 downwards.
CAGCTGTTCTGATGTTATAATTTATAGTCAATCTAATCTGTGTCTTAAACACCAAGCTTATGCATAAATGGGGGAAGTTGGAATGAAGAGCAGGGCAATGGGACAAAATATAAACCAAGATGTATTATGCACAGGTAAAACTTGGCAATGAGAAACGTGATCATAATGTTTTCCTAAAATGTACCAATGAACTCAATTTATTTTTTTAAAAAATAACAAAATCCTAGTACTTCCTTGCCATATTGGAGCTACTGCAATTTAATTCTGGTAAAAAGCAGGAGGCAAAAGCAGCTAACTTCTCCACAGAATCAACTCTTTATTGTTGGTGAGGATCATATCTGGACCTCTTGCTGACATGTTAGAGTCTCTTTACATGACATTTTCAATAATTTTGTAAATGAAATTGGTGTGTAACCTGTATTAAGATTTGTTCTGGTTAAACTAAAAGAATGATTTATTTTATCCAAAATGAAATCATGGATACTAAATGGAAAGCTTTTAATATGTATGATGCTTTGAATTGGAATCCAGAATGAGCTCTTTCATGCATGATAGAAAATTTAAAAATAGAAAAAAAAATCATAGAAAGATTAAAAAGCTCATCTGGGTAAAAACCTGAATTGCATTTAAAATATATTAACATGGAGGACAAAGCTAAACATTTTACATTGTTGATGTACTGATAAATTATCCATTTTTACCCATCACTTTATTTTCCATATGGAAGCTAAAAATATCTGTGTTCTGTAAGAAGAAGGAGTTATGTGAGTAGCTAGAGTACATTATACCATCTATAAACACATGGTTTATTATGCAGTTTATTATGTATTTCAAAGATTAAAAAAAGTGAGATCTGTTAAAATAAACATCTTAGTTTTGTCCCTTTTTAAATGGTCATGTCGTGTGATCTTGCTGAGCTGCAGGAAGGATGAGTGATTTGGTCAATGTGATGTGACATATTAGATGTGACAGACCTGATGTAGGATGGGCAAAGAATATCAAGTGCACCTCCAGTGCTGAAAGGAAAAGCAGCTAAATTCATGAAGATGATGCAAAGATGTGCTCAGGGAGGTGTGTGGCTATAAAAATATAGTGCTGAAAGAAAGCTGGTTCTGGAGAGACAGAAAAGTGAAACAGCCCCACAGAGTTTCCAAAGTATGCACCCAGCCCATGTGCATCTCATTGACTCTTAGTAAGATTGACAAGAATGATCAACAATGAGGCCTGGGAGTTAGCTCAGTGGTTCCAGCGCCTGTCTTGCAAGCGCAAAAACCTGGGTTGGATCCCCGGTAACCACATACCATACTGGGCATGGAGACTCACCCCCAGCAGCAACCAGTACCAGATAACACAGTGCCGGGTGGGGTGACTCACGCCTGTAATCCCAGCACTTGGGAGGCAGAGGCAGGAGGATTGCTGTGATGTGAGTTTGAGGCTGAGCTCAGGGCCAGCCTGAACTACAAAGCGAGACCCTGTCTCACACACACACACACACACACACACACACACACACACACACACACAAAAAAAAAAAAAAAAAAAAAAAAAAAAAAAAAAAAAAAAAAAAACAGACCAACAAGATGTTGATTCATCTTCAAGGCCTTCTAGTATGCGGGCCTTTCTCAGCATACATCCTTATTAAATTATATACATAAGATGTTGTCCATATTTATTAATATTTGGTTGTGCTTGAGTGGAGAAAATATTATTGGAGGTCTACTGACAAGATACAACACAGGGGCTCTCTGGCCTGGACCTTTAGAGATTTCCTTGTAACTTATTATTACTTTTCTTAGAAGAATGGAAGGCAGATTGACCCTGCTATACCACCTCACCTCAAGTTGGTGGAGACCAGTGGTCTCCCAGCCACAACTGCGGAGACTGTATTACTTGTCTAAGAAATAGTTTTAGTGTACAAAATGATAATTTAATGATAGAAGGTTTTGGTAAGAAGATGATCATTTTTTGAACTGCCTATAATAACAAAATTGTTTGTCACAAAAAGATCTATTTAGTAGCTATATTTTATATTATTAAATAACTTTATTATTCTCAGCAATAGCAACAATATCAATAATCACCACATCATATTATGATGTACTGTTACATATGTGGTATAAAGTATTGTAAAATAACCTGTTAAATGAAGAGAACCTTTCAAATAAATTTATTTTCACACTAACAAATGATTTGGCAAATAGAAAATTCCCACACAGTTCCAAAGAAATCAAAAGCAACATTTTTGCTTGAACAAAAACAAAGTCTTATGTGAAACAGAAAATTTTCAAATGGTAAAGGCAGTAGGGTATATAATATGAGGGAAAAACGATATTTAAAAAAGTAAACAAAGATTGTATATATATAGAGCAGGGATTGGGCATAGAAACGGGAAAAAATAAGAATTAAGTCATGTCTTATATTGGTACAAATTTCCAATATTGATTATGATCACGATGTACAAATAAAATGTACCAACAAAATTAATTTAAAAAATCAAAATCCTCACTGTTTCTTATATATATCCAGATTTTACATAGGATTTTAAAAATATATATTTATGGATCATTTAAAATATGTCAGATTAATAACTGAGTGTATAATGATTAATGCTTACATTTGACATGAAACTGAATTCTAAATAATATAAAATTTAAATGCTATCAGAACATAACTTAAAATGCATCTCAGGATTCAAATAATCTAACCTAACTGTAGCATCACACTGATAACTAGAAAGGAAAAAATAAATCCTGGGATAAGTACTTTGAATACACAATATTTGGCTCTATCAGTCACTATCAGCCTATGAAGTAAATCTTTTTTTTTTTTTTTCTTGTAGAAATAGCCATTGCTTGGTGTTAGCTTTGGATCCTGATGTATTGGTCTAGAAATACAGTAATTATGATTTGGGAAACCATAAATAAACATCAGAATGTAAAATAAATAAGCTTTAACTTGCTTCCTAAAAAAACCACTAGTGTCAATTGGCTGATTGCCCAAGTTTGCAGAAGAATTCCAAGAAGAATAGTTATATGTCATCTATTAAACTCAGAGGCAAAATCTTCACCATACAGCATTGTACATAAATTGGAAATGCATAAATGACTACAGTAGATAATCAAATTATCTTCTTGGATTTTTAATGCAGATTTTATTTCAGATTATAAAGACAGTGAATATTCTTCTAAAAATTAAAAAAGGTAGTAATATGAGTTTCACAGCTCTGAAATCAGATTTCAATTAGCAGTGGTCCTCATATATAAGACAGAAGCAAATAAAAGTTTTCTTTGAAGGCAGATTATAATAAATTAAGCCTTAAATGTACTAGCAACTCAAATATTAAGTTTGTGAAATACATAAGAAATCCATGTACAGAGGTAATAAAATAACATCACAAGATAAGAGGAACTAGAAGAGATTCAGTGTTATCAGGTGATTCTTCTGGAAATGGGTAATCATTAAGTATATTCTAGATCCTTCTTGCCTCAATCAAAGAGTTGAATGAGTCAGGGGAAAAAAATCTTGGGCCAAAGAAAAAGAAAAGAAGTGGAGACGTGGAGTGGAAATAAAAGTACACCCTAATCACTAAGACACAGAGTGGGCTCCCACGATGAGTTATGGTAGGAGGCTCCTTGTGCTATGTCACCAGATGCCCTTCATATCCCAGAGAAACCCAGGTGACGTTCTACTTGTGGGCTCTTGGAAATTATTTGGTGAAGTTTAAGGATCTTATAATTAATTAATAAGTCTCACATTTCTTCAGCCAGTTTGTCCACACACCACATTTTAAATCTAAATGTTTTACATATATCAGTTAAAGACATCTATTGTCAATGCCGAAAAAATATTTCAAACAAACAAACAAAAGATTGTCTACAAAATATATCTTTGAAAAAATCAGCAGAAAGAGCTTAAAAGTAATAGCAATCTTTTCTCTGGTATGAGAATATAAAGGTTTAAATGAGTTCTAGTACATATAGTTGATATTTTGAAATAGAAAATATTTACAAGGAAAGAGCATGTGGGGGTAAATAACAAGGGAAAATGAATGTGATAGTAATAAATAAAAGGAAATAAAGGTTATATATATAAGGGTTGGAGGGTTGCAGAGTGGATGGGGGAAGGGGAAAATGAGAATCAACTCATGTCGTATTCTTGTACAAGTTCTCAATGTTGAATACAATGATGATGTGTATTTTCTAATGTAACAATAAAGACTTGAATTAAAAAAAACAAAAGTAATCAGAATGAAAGGAGATTTACCAGCAAAGAAATCCCTGTTATGGTTTAGAACAAAATTGCTCCTTAGATATTCCATTAGAATATCTAAGGGTGGTGGAAGGTGACTGCATCAGGTAAAGTAGTTTGGTAATCAATGGTAAATCTACTGCTGTGTTTTTCAATGGCTGTGCTATCAGGAGGGTTAGCCGGGCCCGGGTCATTGGGGCCATGATCTGAAGGAAGTATTCTTTTCATAGCTTTGAGCTCTTTCCACTTCCTGGCCACCATGGGATGAGCATTTTTCCTCTTCCTTCTCTCTTGCCTTTCCTCCATGTTATTTATCTTGTAGTCATTCACCATCTCTCTAGCCCTCAGAACTCATGAGTCTAGCTAAATGTCCCCTTTCTTCATAAGATGTGTGGTATGTTGTACCAGCAAAAGAATGTGACTGTTAGCTAGTTCAAAATTAATTTTGAGAGCAACGTAAATAAAACAAAAAGTGTATTTTAGAGGAAAAAATACTGGTGATAAATTTTTGTTTAATACAAAATATATCAATTTATTAATTGATTGTCATATTGATGTGACAATATTTTAACACAGAGAATCAAATATATGAAGAGGAAGAGAAGCTGTAAATTAGTAAGAAAATCTTCAATTATTATTGGATATTGTTAATTTTGTCCCTTAGATCTTTTTGGAACATATAAGCTAAGAATTTATAAATATATAAAATTCATGAGCAATACTACAACACTGTAAACTTATTGAAAAAAATCTTCCTACAAAAAGAAAAATCTTGTTTTCTTTTTCTCCTTTTCTTATAGTGTGCACATGAATAATTTTAAGGTTAAATTATATTCTACAATAAGTCAAAATAAATTGAAGGATTTTGAAAATATACCTGGTACACTTTCTTATTACATATAAACTTGATCTTGAAATTAATAAAATAAAGTGATGAACTTTAAAATTATACATTTAAATAATCTCAAGAATACATCTAAGCAGTTTCTGTGTGACTAATAACCTCAAACTGGATTTGCAATATATGCTGAATTGACTTAAGTAAATGTTCAACATGTTAAAAGTTTTGTGCCACAGATAATAAAATACATTTATAGTATTAATGCAATAGTAGACATAGGTAACACTTCCAAATCAGCTAATAGGGATTCAAAGAGATAACTGTAAATGGAGAAGGCATAAGAAGTTTTATTTTCAGAATATACACACTGAATATTTCAACTTATATTAAGAAAAAGAAGCAAAACAAATTTGGATAAGCATGCATTCAGACAGTACAGGGAGGTAATAAATATTTGTCTTCTAAATGACAAGAACACAATGTTATTTCTATAAAATAATAAATCTCAATTTTTTACAAATGAAAATTTTAGATTGTGTGTCAATACATCCAGTGAAATATATGAAATGTGTACAAATTAAGTAATTTAAATTACTATGAATTTCAAAATTCTTAATATATAGTTATTATATTTTCAGGAAAATACATTATGTATCTCTTAGACCTCAGCTCAATTATGACAGATAACAAGGTTTTCTGCAGTTCGCTCCAAGAATTTTACAGTCACTGGTCTGAGATTCAATACATTTTTGTAAATGTATGTTTTTAAAGAGATTTTATCTTTCTAAATTTTCTTGCAGCTTTCTGGTATTCCTGTAGTAACTGAATGATATAACTCTTTATAGTACAGCATGAGTACTCCTTTGTGATTGAATTTAGATGCAGCAGCTTAGAACTTGGAGTCTCTTTTTTTTTTTTTTTTTTTTTTGAGACAGGGTCTCGCTTTGTAGTTCAGACTGGCCTTGAGCTCAGCCTCAAACTCACATCATAGCAATCCTCCTGCCTCTGCCTCCCGAGTGCTGGGATTACAGGCGTGAGCCACCACGCCCCGCACTGTGGTATGTGGTACTGGTTGCTGCTGGGCGTGAGTCTCCACACCCAGTATTGTTATGTGGTTACCGGGGATCGAACCCAGGTCCTTGCGCCTGCAAGACAGGCGCCGGAACCATTGAGCTAAATCCCTGGCCCCAGAACTTGGAGTCTCTTAAAAATACTTCACATCTTAGTCTCCATCTTTTTCCTGTACTTTTTCTGAATTTTTACCAATATCCATCTGTTAAAATCTGTATTGTAGTGTTATTATGAGAAAGGCTCTTTGGAAGTGATTAAGTCTTGAAGGTTTTACCCACGTGGAAAAAAATAGTTTCATTATGATTTTGAGACCTCCTTTTCCCCTTTACCAAGGGAAGATACATATAAGGCTCTATGTACAAGAAACAGGGTTAAACAGGTATTGAAGACCATGAGACAGACACTAAAAGAGAAGCAAAGAAACAGAGAAGAAGAGAGGAAGCAAAGGAGGGTTAAAGGGAGAATGAAAAACAGGGAAAGAAGGAGACAAGGAAGGAGGGAAAGAGAAGAAGAAGGAGAAGGAACAGGAGAGAAGAGAAGACGAGGGAAAGAGAGAGAAAGAAGAAGAAAAAGAGAGGAGAGGTAGAGAGAGAGGAGAGAGACCCTTGTAAACTTGGGGTATGTAAACTTGTGGGTGACTCACCCAATTGCCCACTGTTTTGGACCAGAACTTCCACCTAATAGCAACTCAACTATGTTGTGCCCAGAATTCAGTCAGTCCCAAAGTTCTGTTGATGATTACATGAGGCCTATGGGGAATGCTGTTGATTACAGAGTACTCAACCTGCAGAACTGGGATTAATATATTTTACTTTTTAAAAAATCTTAATTACTCATTTATTTGGTTGCTGTAATAGTACAGTGAATTTACCACAATACCCTTTCAACTTCTCTCTGAATTATTTTGAAAAGGGAATTTGGCTTGAGAGCCAATGGAAGCAAAGCAGTGATAAGAATTTACTGAAATTGGCTTGCCAGTTACAAAAGAAAAAAAAAATCAGTAATTTCATCACTAAAAGCTGTAGTTTTGTAACATTAAACCACTTATAAACTCAAGTGCACAAGATATTTAAATTTTTAATTTTAAAAGCTTTCTTGTTATTAATATTTAACACTTTCTTAATTTTTCTAAATTAATTGCATATTTTGAATGCCAGAATTAAAATACCAAAATATACAGTTAAAATATATGACTTGGCATGCTTTCAATTAAACATCAGGTATTATGTAAAATTCTGTGTGTATTTGTAGTCCTTTTCCTCATTTATTTTGAATCTTCATTGACACATATGCACAGCATGATCATACTCTATATTGAGAATTTGTACTAGTATATGACATGACTTAATTCTTATTTTTTCACATTCCTCTCCACAATCTACAACTCCTTACCCCCATATGCATAAGCTTGGTTTTTTTCTTTGAACATCACATTTTTTCTTTCCCCTTTTTATATGCCCCTAAACTTCATTTCCTTTTGAATATTTTATATATCACAGTACCTATTATACACTCTAGAACTCATTTACATCTGCAGATTCTCATACCAGAGAAAAGATATGAAATTTACATATCTGTAATCTATTTATTTCACTTATGAGAAACTTCTCAAGCTACATCCATTTGAGTATAGATAACTCAAATTTATCATTCTTTACAGCAGAGTGATATTTTATTTTAAAGAAAACAAACAAACAAACAAACAAACACATGATTTTATCCAGTCGAGAGCCGATGGGCATTTGGGTTGTTTCCAAGATTTAGCAATCACAAACTGAGCTGCTGTAAAAATGAGTGCACATATGTCACTATGAGAACAATCTTAACTTTTTCATGTACATACTCAATAGAGGAACAACAGGATCAGATGGGACCTCTAATATTATTTTGTGAAGAATTTCCATACTGATCTCCACAGTGGTTGTAACAGTCTACATTCCCACCAAATAGTGGAGAAATGTTCCTTTTTCTCCACAGCCTTGTTGGCATTTTTTGTTAGCTCACTAGTTTCAAGAAAACAGTCAGTCTTGGTAGAGTGAGATTAAATCTCAGTATTGTTTTAATTTGCATCTCTTGAATTACTAGTGATGTTGAACACTTCTCCTTATCCTTCTTAGCTGCATTTACTTCTTTCTCTGAAAAGTGTCTGTTCTTTTTAGATGACCATTTTTGAATTGAATCTTCAAATTTGGGGAGCTGATTTATTTAAGCTCATTAGATGTTCTATATAGTACCCCTTTACCTAAGAAATAGCGATAAAGGGACCGGGGAGTTAGCTCAATGGTTCCGGGGCCTGTCTTGCAAGCGCAAGGGCCCGGGTTCGATTTCCTGGTAACCACATACCATACTGGGCGTGGAGACTCACGCCCAGCAGCAACCAGTACCACATACCACAGTGCATGGCGTGGTGGCTCACGCCTGTAATCCCAGCACTCGGGAGGCAGAGGCAGGAGGATTGCTGTGATGTGAGTTTGAGGCTGAGCTTCAGCCTCAACCACAAAGCGAAACTCTGTCTCAAAAAACCTAAAAAAAAAAAAAAAAAAAAAAGAAAAAGAAAAAAGAAATAGCGATAAAGATATTTTTCCATATTGTTGGTTTGTTTTTCACTATGCTAGTGGATTTTTTTGTTGCACAGCAGCTTTCTAATAATATGAGATCCCATTTGTTGATAATTTTTTTCTTGGTAGTTCTATAGAGCTTTATCATGCTATAGAGGCTTTATTCATAAAGTCTTTCTCTAAGCCATTATCTCCTAGACTTCTACCTAACCTGTTCCAAAGCATGTTTAGTTTTTCCAGTACCATTTGTTAAAGAAGCTATCTTTCCTCCACTGAGGATATTTGGCTCTTCTGTTAAAGATGAGGTGGGTTAGTATATCTGGAGATTTTTTTTTTGTATCTTCTAATTTACTCCCCTGATCCTCAGGTTTTACTTTGCCAGTACCATGCAGTTTTTATCACAGTGGCTTTATAGTAGAGTTCCAAGTTGGAGACTGTGATACCTCGTGCCATGTCCTTCTTTTTTTTTAACTTAATATTTATTGGTACATTATGAATACACCTCATAATCACATTCAACGTTGAGTTTGTACCAGAATATGACACAACTTGATTCTCATTTTTTCCCTTTCGCTCTGCCCTGCATCCCCCCATACCTTATATACATAATCTTTATTTTCTTTTTTCCTTATTAGTACCACATTCATTTTCCCCTCTTTATTTACCCCTACACTCTCTTCACTTTTAAATATTTTCTATTTCACAATATTAACTATACACACTACAACTCATTCACAACTTCATTTTCTCATATCAGAGAAAAGATACAATATTTACACATCTGTGATCTATTTATTTCACTTATGAGGACATATTCAAAGTAAATCTATTTGAGTATGAATGATCCAATCTTATCATTTCTAGTGGCAGAGTAATCCTCTATTCTAAAAAAGAACCACATCTTCTTTATTCAGTCTTCAGTTCATGGACATTTAATTTATTTCTAAAATTATGATTTAGCAATCACAAACTGAGCTGCTATAAATGCAAGTGCACATGTCACTTCATATGAATCTTTTAATTCTTTTAATTTAAATTTTTTTAATCTTTTAATTCTTTTGTGTACCAGAGTGATGGCCAGGTCAAATGGGACCTCCAATCCTAGCTTTTTGAGGAATCTCCACACTGATTTCCATAGAGGTTGTCTGAGTCTACATTCCTACCAACAGTAGAGAAGAGTTCTCTTTTCTCTGAAGCCTTGCCAATATTTGTTTCTGGCTAATTATTAAATAGGAGCCATTCTTTGCGTAGTGAGATGAAATCTCAGTGTTGTTTTTATCTGCATCTCTAGAATAACCAATGATGTTGAGCATTTCTTCATGTATGTCTTAACTGCTCTTACTTCTTTCTCTGAAAATTATGTGTTCATTTCAAATGTTCCCTGTCTTTCTTCCCTAGAATTGTGTTTGCTATTCTAGGTCTCTTGTGGTTCCAGATTCATTTTTGGATTATGATTTCTATATCTGTCATTTATGTTGTTGGAATTTCAATTGGGATTTCACTGAATCTATATAGTATAGATAAACAATACAATCTATGTTATATAGATTCTATATAGTATAGATATCAAATAGAATCTGTACTATATATAATCCATATAGAGTAGTATCAGAGAGTACAGCCAAGACAAGAATGTCCTCTATCACCATTTCTGTTCAATATAGTGCTGGAAAAATTAGACATAGTAATTAGACAGGAGAAAAAAATACATGGAATAAAGATAAGAAAGGAAGAATTTAAACTGCCATTACTTGCCGATGACATGATACACTATATTTAAGATCCTAAACACTTCACCAAATGACTGCTAGACTTTATAGGAAAATTTAGTAGAGCAGGTGGATACAAAGTCAATGCTCAAAAATCAGTGGTCTTTTTATGCACAACAGACTTACAGAGAGAGAAACTGTGGAGTAAATTTCTTTAATATTAACATACAAAAATGAAATATCTATAAATTAGTCTAATATAGGAGGAGAAATACCTGTACTTTGATAACTACAACAGTCTGAAAAAGGAGATCAAAGAGAGTATCAGGGTGAATTAAATAGGGCACAGATAGGTATATATCACATCTTTTCTCTGGTATGAGAAAATAAAGATGTAAATGAGTCCTAGAATTGTATGTTATATATTGAGAAATAAAAAATGCTCAAAGTAAAATAGGGTGAAGGGGGGGAAATGATGAGATTGTAACAAAAAAAGTAAGGAAAAAAATTTTATGTATATGGGGGGACGGTAGGGTGGGTAGGACTATGGGAATAAATGAGAATTAAGTTGTGTCTTATACTGGTACAAATACCCATTATGGAGTGCAATCATGATGCATATATGTAATGTACCAATAAAGATTAAATTTTTTTTTTTAAATGTTCTATTATGCTCTGCTCTGTGAGAATGTTCTGTAACTCTTCCCTTTGGCTTCAGTGAGCGTGCTTGTCTGCACTGTAGATGCCTCTCTCAGGAGACTGTCACTTCTCATAGAGCACTCACACTTCATGTACGAACTCCTCTGAGCCCACTGGCAAAAAAAAAAAAAAAGGGTATCAGAAAATTTAACAAAAATCTTTTATTCCTGTGTAGGAAAAACCTATATCATTTTCTTCATTTTGTCTGCTGAGTGCCTCAGAAGACTGAATTTACTATAAAACATCTACTTTTCATATTATACTTTGTGCAGAATTTTAGTTTTGCCTTCTGGCCTTTTAATTTAAATTTCTTTCCCTCTTTATTTATTTAAAATTTTAGGCCTACATTATGATCACAATACACATTGTGGATATGTACCTGTGATAATGTATCTAGATACTCATTTTTCTCCCATTTCCCTGTACTTAACCCAATCCCCTATATACATAAGCTTTGTTCTGATTTTTTGTTTTACAAAATGTTTTCTTTCATTTCTTTACTTTCCTCTACCCTCCTTTCCCTTTGAACATTTTCTTATTTCAAAATACCTATGATATATACTGGACTTCATTTACACCTTCAGTTTCTCTTTCCAAAGAAATATCATATTTACATATCGCTGTCTTATTTCTTTCACTTATGAGAGTGTCTTAAGGATATATCCATTTGAATATAAATATAAAATGCCATGTAATTATGGTGCTACAATTTTTTTTTAATTGAACAACCTAGGGAATGATTAGTATAATAGCTAATTTTTCCGAATTACTTTTTAAAATAAATCTTTTAAAAACTTTAAAAAGTTCTAGATCTAGTAAGTTTTTTCACTTACTAATCTACTCTTTTTCCCTTATAAGAACTTTTTGACTTTTTCTCTACTGCACTGTTGAGAAATTTTATCAGTCGGGAAGAGTTCACTACACTGTTAGCTTTTCTGTTCAGGTCACATCCCAGAACGATTTACAATTTCTCATTTGTTAGATATTTTTCAGTTATTTTCAACCTTCTCTTTCTTTAGAATATTATATGTGGAATAATATTTATTGTAACCTCTCAGTTTCTGTGTTCACATATTCCCCTCATATGGTCTAATGTAGATTATTCTTTCGATTTTTATTTTGGATAACAGCAGCCATACTGTTCTTGTTAATGTTATATTGGATATCTGCCTGGAAGTAGAAATTAGAGTTACTACTATTTTTGTGGTGACCATAGGATTTTTAAGCATCTGTTTCCTACAGGGAAATTACAAAAAATATCTTAATTTTTGTTAATGTTCTTCCATTTGTACTCAATTTCCAATAATTGTAGGTCCAAAGCAATAATCATTAATATGTTTTGGTAACATTTTGAATTTACCATTGTCTTTCTAGGGTGATATATACTTCTTAGAATCTTTAAAATAATGCAAGTTGCATGTATTATTGACTAGAACAACTAAAATATTTTATGAAGTTAATAATTAAAAATATTCCATACAATTTTTATAAATCCACCATTAGAGTACAAAAATATATGATGGGTTTAATCTATGCATTTGAAACAGAGTACTGTTAAAAATATTTTGCTAGTAAATATTATACATATTTTTTCCTGATAAAACTAGCCTTTTGTGTTTTACAACCTGGCATAATTTTAAATTATATTGTCCTATTAATTCATGTTGCCTATAAAACCGAAGTTTGTCAGACTTTGGAACCTCAGGCTATTATAAAAATATAATGAATAAATTAACATATCTTTTGCAGCAAATAGAGAAAACTTCAGATGTAGGATTTTCCCAAATACATATATCCTTAATAAAGCATTTCTGGTAATGTGACCTTATGCATTATATCATACTAATCTTGTAATATCTAGAATTAACATTTTTGAATATGTAATAAAAATAAACATTTCATTTACTTACACACTGACATGACTTGTTTCATCATTATACTTTATAATTTTTGATGCCTTATTCTAAAATGTTTGTATGAAGCATTTATCATAAAAATCTGTTTGGAATCATCTGTTTGAACATTTCCTTAGAGGCTGATTATGGCGCATTATGTCACCTTTCCTATATGATATTAATATTCTACATATATTATTAAACCAGTTATGTATTAATTAGCCTGCCAAAATGATGCTACAATAAACTTTTGTAGAAAAGTTTTTACATGCTATAGTTGGATCATGTAGTCATGGATATGAAATAAAATATATATAGCCACAAAACTAAAATATGGAGATATATTTTAAGAAGCCAGTGTAATGATAAAATACTTAAAGGACATGTAAATTTACAAAACTACTTAACTCATGTCATATACTAGTAAAAATGTACAATGTTGAATGTGATCGTGATGCATATATAAAAATACCAATAAAGAATTCACTTTAAAAAACCTTGTTTTTGCTTTTCATATTATTTTCCAGATTCTACACTTGAAAAGCATTTATAATATCAAAGAAAGAAACACTTTTGATTCCAGAACATCAATATATATTGATAGTTGTGTCAATTTTTACATCTATAATATCATTGCCTTAGAATATATATAGTCTAATACATGGTAGTGTTGGATACTCTGGAGTTTTGATACTATATTCTGAAATTAGATCTGTACTTATAAAACCACAATAAAACACCTAAATTTTAATCAAAATTCAATTTATGAGAAATTTTGATCATGGTTATCTCATAAAGTAGCTGTACTGTGTAAAAAGATGTATTAGTTGTGCATCCATACTGTGAAGCCTACAGTGGAAAATCAAAACATATCACATTTCTACTCACTTTACTACAAAAACTGAGAAAATGGTCAGTTGTTAAAATATTATATGTTGAGTGTGACATGTGATTTTTTTTTATAAAGAAAAATTATGGTGTAATTTTGACTCTCACAGTGTCTTATGTGGGCACTAAGCACTTCAGCACTATTCATTTTTTCTGTGCTACTATTTCTAAAGTTATTCAGATGTTAATTTTAAGACTAATTTTCCATATACATTAGTGGAGGCCTTTAAAGTTGAGTTTTAGAAACATTTTCTCATGGAATGATTCTTCTGTATTTTAGTATATGTGTCACTGAAGCTGGCAGTATGATTCTGCTATGGAATGTTCATTAAAGATGGAAATTACTAAATACCCACAGAAATAATGTTTACTAATAGAATTGTAGGCATTTAGTTCAGTGAAATAAGGACTGAGATGCCTTCATAAAATATTAATATTTGTGGTTACAGATCATGTCAATGGAAGTATGAATTGTGAAGATTAATTTTCTTTTTTAGTCTTTCATTTGCTATGTTTTCTTAAACGAATGTTTTTACATAGATGAACAGAACATCACTTTATTGATGAATCCTATTCAGCTGCATGAATATACTAAATACATAATTACATCTATCCACTTCTTAAGAGAAATATGAATTAGCTCCATTGTGGAGCAATTAACAATAACATGCTATGAACCTTTAGTATATCACATGTTTCTTTCTGCTTACAGGAGTTACATTTTATTCTCATTGAGGGGTTGATATGTTTAACTTTATTATAAGTAAGCAATGTTTAACCATATGCTCCATGAAGAATATATGAAATCCAGTTTTCCTTCACAAAACATTCATTGTATCCAAATCACATATTTAAATTCTAGCTTAAATGAGGTGCTATTTCCTTATAAAATAATTTATATTTCACTGAGAAAAAGACTTCTTAAACCTGCTTAATCTATTGCTGCTATGTTTTCTTTAGTAAAATCTGCTTAAGAGTTTCATTCACTTGCATTTTGTCATCTGGCTTCCTGCTATTAATTCTTACATTTATTGTGATTATATGTATTTGCCAAATATATGAATTTTTCATTTTATTTCAGATCGTAAGCTTTCATTTTCTAATTGGCTTTGATATAAAAATTGTAATCAATTTTACTTATTGTCAGGAAAAATAAGTTCTCCTTTTGGGAGAAAAAAAAAAATACTCAATCAGACTATCACAAGGCTGAGCCTTCCTGCTTGCAGATGGAGTTGGGGACTTGACTCACTTCACCTGTACTGTCAACAGGGACCCCAGTGGTCCAACATGTTGTGATGCTTCAGGACAGAACTACACCAGGATCTGCATAATTCCTCACAGACTACTGCTAATGTCTATTTTACACAATATGATCTTCATCTACATAATTCCTCAAGGCCTATTACTGGTGTCTGCCCTGCCTTCCAGGTCTTCTGATATGTGGAATAAAAGATATGGCATGGTGTGGCAACCTGGTATCTGTGGACTTTACTACCCAGAGCAGCATGCATCAAGCCTGGGCTCATCTTCTTTAAGTCTCATGTCTGCCTATTTATTATGTCACCTGTGTGTTGGGCCCATAGGAGACTAGAAGTTGCTGCAAAGGTTTTAGTTACTGCCCCTTTCCTTGTTTCTTAAAAATTACATTTTAATAGTTATGAGAATCTGAAGATGAAGATGTAAATGAATTCTAGAATGTATAATATATTGTGAAATAGAAAATATTAAAAGAGAAAAAGGTGAAGATAAGTAACGAGGGAAAAGGGAAACAAATATGTTAAAAAAAGAGAAAGCATATGTACATAAGGGTCAGAGGAATTGTAGGGTGAGTAGAGCAATGGGTAAAAATGAGAATTAACTCATGGCATATACTGGTACAAATTGTCAATACGAGTGTGATCATGATGTGTATATAAAATGTGCCAATAAATAATTCAATTTTTTAAACAAGGAATCAAATTTACCAAAACCCCACTGAGCAAAATAGTTATTTTGCATCTTGTGATAAAATCTTTGCTTGTAAAAATTGCAAACACATTTTTTCTTCAAATTGTTTAACATTTTATGACACTAGTTATTACACTGAAGTCTCAGAAATTCAAAATAATTTTATGTATAGTGTGAAGTAGAGATTATGACTCATTTTATCCCACATATTAAAGAAAACATATTAACAAAAAAAATTCTATAGATGTACTACTGAATCACCCAAAGGAATACCTTCAAATCTATGATATTAATTAATAGAAATAATATACTAATGCTAAATATTAACAATGAATCTCACAAACCTATTTAATTTGTTGATGATGATATATTTCAGTAAATACATCCATAAGACCAATTCATCATAGATAACACTTTGAAAGTCAAAGACCAGAAATTATACTCCAGGAAATTATACACCAGCGATCAGTCTCTACCTCTAACATTAAGAATACTGCAAATTATTTCATCCAAATTTTGTACTTCTAAAGATTTGCTCTATTTGTTGCACCTCTGTAACTGACATCACTCCAACATGAAGACCTCTCTGAAAAGTCCCGATGAGGTCAGCAGTCACTTTCACCAAATGAAAATAGTTTTGGACATTGTCTCTACACAAGGAAAGATTACAGATGTGTTTTAATGTCAGATATTTTGTTAGATTTATTTCAAAACAAAGATATCTACACTTTTAAGCATTTATTTGACTTTGAATGTACTCATCTTCTTAATTATTTGGACAAATCACTCAGCCTTTTCTGCAGTTAACAATCTATTCTCTTTAATCAATGTATTTTTTGTTTTGCACTCATTCCCCACAATTCTGATTATGGGTAATGAAGGTATATTATTTCATATATTTGCAAGTTTCAAAGATCTCTATTTATATGTCTGTTATTTTTCTAATATGGCTCTTTTATGATTACAAAAATTCAGAATCACCTTGTAATCTATTTACATTTTATATCAGCAGGTTATTTTGAGTAGAATGAAAACTTATTAGGCTGTTAGTTATTACTTCAATATATCTCCTTATTTATTTTTGTTTTTACTTTTCTCACAGTTTTCTCTCAGAGTAAAGAAATACACATTCTCCTTAAATTGAGAAGAAGAACATTAGGTTTTATTGCAGATCAAATAAATGTTATTTTATCAGAAACAGAAAGCTGAGTGACAATTATTTTTATTATAACTATTCAATGTGGAATGTTTTCCATTCAAGATATTTGAACCATGTTTGTTCCTTACACTGTCTCATGATTGACTACTAGACCTAGAATCCATCCAGACATATTTATCACTTTGGCAGCACAGGGTGTACAGACCAAGATCAATTATGGGATGTGTTTACTTTGCTGCTGAGCATTCTCTTCCCTTGTGATAGGAAACAGCTGAAAGTACAGTATACTGAATCTCATTCATTTTTTTTTCATAGATTGTTAAACTAAATAGTGCAAGTGTGTGTTTTGCTTTTAATTTTCAATGCTACAAAAGTTAAAAACTCTTACTTGAGATATCCTGGAGAGCACAGTCACAGACTGCTGCTTACTCATATGCTCTGACTTCAGTAAACACAACACACCTGTAAGCAAAGTCAGTTAAACAAAATCAGCTAGTAGAATGTGAGACCGAAGTTTTACAGTGCTATTTGGACAGTGTAGAGTATTATTATTGAGTTAATGAGTATCACTGGAAAGAGACTTGATACGATAAAAGGGGTTTAGCAAATATTAAAAGTAATTTGGCAAGGTATGTGTATTTTAATTTTACTTTTGTAAAGTCATTCTTTTTTTTTTTTTTTTGAGACCGGGTCTCACCTTGTAGTTCAGGCTGGCCCTGAGCTCAGCCTCAAACTCACATCACAGCAGTCCTCCTGCTTCTGCCTTCTGAGTGCTGGGATTACAGTCATGAGCCTCACACTCGGCACTGTGGTATGTGGTACTGATTGCTGCTGGGTGTGAGTCTCCACACCCAGTATGGTATATGGTTACTGGGGATCGAACCCAGGCCCTTGCGCTTGCAAGGCAGGGGCCGGAACCACTGAGCTAAATCCCCAGCCTGGAAATATTTTCATACTGTTGAGATATCTCATTCATAACATTTGTATACTTTTTTCTGAATTTTTAAGTTAAATTCAAAATGAGTTTAAATATTCATAAGAATATTTTTACAATGGGATATAATATCTGTGAATTTTACTATCTTAATCATGTATCTGAAAACATTTTCAAACAGCCAGATAGTAAATTTTTAGGGTTTAAGTGTTTTTCTTCTAAATAAGAAATATATAATTATAACAAGAATGCATCTTCTAAAATGCATTGTGCTTGGTGACCGGTAATGATATATTGGAATATTTCAAAGAAGACTAGTAGAAAAATTGTGAAATCTGTAGGAAAACTTTGGAGGTTCTAGGGAATGATCAGAGGCAGATAGGGAATGTGGGATTTGAATCCCAGGAGGACAAAATGTACACTGCATGGCATGCACATTTATATGCCCTCCCTTGAAGACATGTCCCAATGTACCTTTTATAATTAAGAAAGATCTCATCCAGAAATCTTCATACTTCTTAGCTTAGCCTGACAGAGGCAAAATTTGGGATTCTAGGAGACATTTGAAGTAGTGAGCATAAATCCAGTGAAAATTGTCAGAGTTGTTGAGGCCCAATATGTACACAAAATTCCTTGCCTTTGTCTTGATCCTATAGCATGCAGAAAACTTTAATTCCCATTGGGGTAAAAGGATTTCTTAAAATTATCAGATTCCCTATCACATTCTTACAAAGTTTAAACCAATATTTTCCCAAACACAAGGTCGATTTATAACATAACTGGCTATAGAATAAAAATACAAGTTATTTAGGAAAATACCTAAAGAAGAAACTTTAAAAATACTTTAAATATACCTGGTATGAATCAAAATTCACTAAACATAAAATAATCATGGAAAACACTCGAGTCTAGAAAAAATAGAAACAATAGAAAATGCACTAAAATCAAAGGCAGTGAACTTATTAATTAATTGAGTTCAACTTCAGTAGATTTCAAAATTTTAAATAGTAGTCATAAAATAGACAATCTCAAAGGAGAAATCAAATTAATCCTACAATAACAAAGCTTCCATAAATCTAGACTATAATTTATGAAATAAAATTTCTCTAATATGCAGTTTAAAATGGATAGGAGACTAATTTAAGAAAAATAACAATATAATACTTTCAAATTCTCCAAAAGTATGAGAAATAAGCATTTTCTTATTTTAATTACTAATATTAAATGAAAATCACTTTTAACAAAACTGCTTTTAAGCACATCACAATTAACCAGCGATATAAAAATTGAAAAATATAAAAATACTAAATATACTTACAATACAACTATACTTTGATTTATCTTTAAGAATGTGAAATCTGGGCTGGGAATTTAGTTCAATGGTTCCAGTGCCTAGCTTGCAAACACAAGGGCCCTAGTTCGATCCCTGGTAACCACATACAACTATTCCAGGCATGGTGATTCACGCCCTCGCATCAGCAATCAGTACAACATACCGCAGTACCAAGGACTGGTGGCTTATTCCTATTATCCCAGCACTTGGGAGGCAGATTCACGAGGATTACCGTAAATTTGAGGCATGCCTGGGCTACATAGTGATCTCAGGGCCAGCTGAAACAAAAAAACAAAAATCCAAAACAAACAAACAATGAATATGAATTCCAAAAGGAGAATACTAGTATAGCATTACAGAATGTTTTAAAATAAAATGAAACCATAAAAAAATGATGATACAGATTTTATAGCAAATCTACTCTTCCAATGAAAGTGAAATAAAGATATTTCTTGCCATTACAAACTAAACAAATACCTACAAGAAATGCTTGTATTTGTATACCTGCAGTTAAAAATTTGGTAAAGAAAATTCTATATTTTTGCTGAAAATGATATCAGAGAAAAATGAGGCTTTGCTTCTGATATTTTCACCTGTTGAATATGCATTATTTCTTATAGAGTTACAAAGGTAGCATCTGTTTAACTTGGATCAAAGTAACATATTAATTTTAGCCAAATAAATTTCTATAGTATATCTACAAATGGAAATACATGTTAAATAATAAAATGTATATTGAAACTGAGATTAGACAAAAAGTATTCCAGCATACTTAATAAAATATACTTAATAAAATATCTTACATAGCAGATTGATTAAAACAAAATAAATTTTCAAAACAACATATAAAGATGAGTAAACAGCATGTTAGCATAAAAGAACTATATTTTATATCAAACTATAGTGGTTCTTCTAGTCTAATAATGAAAACAAATAATTTTAGAGTGAAGTTAAATTGTAAATTCTGATATACATTATAAAAACTGCAGTTATTGTCACCTATTCAAATAGCACCTGAGGAAAGGAGTACGCAGTCAGAATAAAATAAATATGGTACTTTTTAAAAAAAACTATGCTAGGGCACTTTTGTATGTTTAAGAGAAGAAGGATTCTTTAAGGTACACAATTATAAAAATTTCAGAGTATGTTTAAATTAAACTCGGGCATTTCAATCATTCTTCTTACTCTATTAAATGACAGATACTGTTCCAAAACTTTTAAAGTCATATTCAATGTGAGAATGAGTTCATGACTATGTATAATAAATTAGCTGACTGATAAAATTTCTAATGTATTCATCATCATGACCATGACTTTTAATAGTTAATTTTTCTTAGAATGTACATATTCAGTGCTGCTAATTTTTCTTTTAATTAAAATTAAAAAAGGATTACAAAATAAAACAGGCAGAATAATTTTTTAAAATGCATTGTTTTTACCACTGTATTTTGGAGTAGAGTGTAATATCTGTATTTTGATGTACAAGAAAAATCAAATCTTGAAACACTTGCAGCAGAGTGTGTGTGTGTGTGTGTGTGTGTGTGTGTGTGTGTGTGTGAGACAGGGTCTCATCATGTAGTTCAGGCCACTCTTGAGCTAAGCATGTAGCCATACTGTCCTCACACTCATCATAGTCCTCTTGCCTCAGCCATCCAAGTGCTGTCATTACAGTCACATGTCACCATACATACTTTATACCAAGTATACTTTTTATTCTGTAACTATCTTAAGTGAATCTGTCTCTCCCTCTTGAAAAGTTCTTAGATTTAATCATGATTAATAGCTTGAGTTGTCAGTTCATTATTTTATGCAATGTGATATCAACATCATTTTCTGGATTTTGTTACCATAGGCCAATTTTTCTAGCACTTTACCTATTTAATATTCCATTTTAACTTGTGCTTTTGCATATTTTCAGTATAAATTTTACCTTTCAGTTTATTCTAACTTGTTCTTGTCTAGTTATACTTCTTTGCTTCTGTTAGTTCCTACTTGTTTACTTGCTTTCTTCTTATATACTTCAAGACTCAAGAGAATTGTACCCTATTTTACTTGTTGAAATAAATCATATTCAAATCATTTCTTCTCCTAAAATGTCATGATATACTCAATTTTTTATATTCAGTAAAACTTTTCTACCAAAGTCATTTGTTTCTCACATGTATCAAAAATATTTTTTTATTATCTTTATTGGTACATTAAATATACACATCATGATTGCACTCCATAATGGGGATTTGTACCAGTATAAGACACAACTTAATTCTCATTTTTTCCCATAGCCCCACCCACCCTACCACCCCCCCATATATATAAAATTTGTTTCCTTACTTTTTTGTTACAATCTCAACATTGTCCCCTTTCACCT
>PVIR01004780.1:0-19413 GCA_004026965.1 Petromus typicus | reverse complement strand
TTTCATCCAGATTTATTCTTTGCCACTGAAAATTTGTTTCTAATTTATAGTTTTGTTCATTACCCATCCATAATCCGGATTTATATCTGGATTTGAACTGAAATTCATATATCTTCATCAGTTATCTAATATTTCCATGGATATTCTTGATGCATTATATGACACTGACTCCCCTTTCCATATTTATTATTAGATATGTTTACCACTAGTATATAGAAATCTGTATTCTACTACATACCATGTTTCTATCAATTCCATCTAGTACTTTTTTTATTTAGATGCTTCTGAGAACCCAATTAGTAATTGTTATGAAACTAGACTTTTACTATATTTTACTCTGTAAGTTAAAGTGTCTCAAAGTTTGATTTTTGGTTATTCATTTTTATATTCAACTTTGTATTTATTATATCTTCACTGTTTGACTTAAATTCTAATTCTATCACTGGCTTTCTACCTACAGATACTCTTTAATTAATATATTGGTTGTATTACATTCAATATCTTCCAACATGATTGAGAATATCTGCTAATTTTAATATTTGAATAACACTATGCATAATTTTGAAATCGTCTTGACACATTCCACTAATAGAACTTCCATCAACATCAGAATCATTTAAATAAATTCCTCAATTTATGCATAATTTTGTAAAACAATATTCATCCCATTCAGGAAAGCCTAAGAGATAACACATAAGACATTTTCTATGAGAAGTGAACATAAAACTTTAGCAAAAACTCAAATAGGCAGAAATTTCTATGTCACATTTGTTACCAGAAAATAACTTGCATAATTAGAAACTACAATAGGAAATTGGATTAGGAATAAGGCCAGATTCAGCATTTCATTCTGCATAGTCATTGGCACCAAGTCAAACAATAACTGCTTTAAAATTTTCAACCTCTTCTTCTCATTATTTAATTACCAAAGAAAGCTTTTGGCCTTTACCCACTGGCTTTAATTTGGAAGTTAAAGTCACTATAATTATATTTTAATTGTTACTGTATATATTTTATAGGCATATTTAAAGTAGCAAATCCAAGTAGTTCAGCATCACTATAAAGACTCTTAGAACATTTTATCATCTTGTAAATACCTACTTCCTAATTGCAAGCCATTTACTTTAATGTTATTTTCTCTCTCCATAACACCAAATTAGATGTTGTTATTACTAAAGTATACTGGTGTATTTACATTTTTCTTCCTTTTCTTTAAGTCATGCTTTCTTTTGTCAGAACTATATTTTAAAGACCTCTTTTTTCTTATAATTTACAAATTAATTTAGTGAAAAATTATTGATAATAAATACTACATTTTGGCCAAGCATATTCAGTTTGTTACACTCCAAAGAAATGATAATGAACATAATTATAAACTATTTTTTTCTTTAGCCCTCTCTCATAATTATATTTCCTGTCTTATACTGATTTTATTTAAACCTTAACTGTCAGTCTACTAGTGTTTGTAGTCTATTTTAGAAGAATATTGAGCTCTCATTTCTTTGACTTCTTTTTTTATTATTATCTTTATTGGTACATTACATATACGCATCATGATTGCACTCCATAATGGGCATTTGTACCAGTATAAGACACTTTTCTTACATTTTGGTTTAAAAACTATTCCATTTGTTTCTGTAAGACAGATCGTGGCTCTAAAGTACTGGACCTAATTCAAATGACAAATTCAGTGATTTTGTTCTTATAATGAGCAAAGATTAAGATCACATATTTCATCAACTTATGTTTTCCAATAGTTTTCTTTAAAATTTACACATTGTGAACATGACGATGATTTCATCAAGTCTTCCTAAGTAATTCTTTACATTAGAAGATTCAAGCCATTTTTCCTTCTGACCTTAGTGTGAGGCAATTGGAGGTTTTTTTTCCTTGCTGTTGAAACTAAGGCTCTAGCATACTACAGATTATGAGAGTCCCCAGAGAAACAATGCAATAGAACAATTACCCAATGGTATTTCAACCACACTCTTCAAGATACCTGCTGTGGTTATATGGTTCAGTGTGTGTGTGTTAGTGAGTGAGGTAAATTGGAATTGATTTTGAAGAGAGCATGGCCAAAAGGAAACTTGGAGCAGCTAAACAGCCACTGAAATTGGTGTATATAAATTACGAAGGAGGAGCATTAGGGTCAAGAGAAATTCTGGCTAAAATAATCTCAAAATATTGTTGCTAAAAACAGGCCAGGGTGTGCAGATATTAATAGGAGATGGTTGGGTATGTGGCACCAAGTCAGTTATAGAAGGAAAGATTAGTTGTGAAGAGTGAGAGGTTCTTGCTAAACACACTTAGCAGAGTTATTGTTAATTCAGTTTTGTCAATATACTATGTAATGTTATTTTTCCAAAATAGGAATATACATGTTATTAAATGTTGGTTTATTGAGATTTACCTCAGTAGATAATTAATGTGCACATGTATGCAGATCTGAAGTTAAATATATTGACTAATTTGGAACATACAACTTTATACAAGAATGAGAAAACTGACAAGGAAATTTGAACTGTAATTATTAACTAAAAATTAAAATTTGAGTTAATGAGTAAATATAGCTTTAAGTTACTGTTATTACTCAGTTTGACCTCTTGTGTACATATAAAATAAAAGCTCAATCAAGATCATTGTGTCTTTGAAGGATCTCATTTCAATAGCAACCTCATTCATCCACATAGAAAAACAATAAATCCTCAGCACATGATCTATCTTGTCTACAAACTGAATTTTTGTGAGTACACTCATAACTTACATACTTATCATTACCTTGAAAATGAAAAATATTTTAAACTCAGATACTTTTAACATAGATTGCCAACATATTTTCCATAAAAATGAAAGGATGAATGAATATAAGAAAAGGGAACTCAGAACACCCATGATGCATACTGTGTGGTAGTATCAAACATGCTGCTTGTGTTGGTATAGTGCCTATTTTCATCACTGTCTGAAGCCATTCCCTTAGACTCTCAATATATGATGGAAGCTCTGAAGGTTAGCCAGAGTGAATTTCTTCCTGGACCTGGTTGAGACCAAAATTGTCTTCTAGAGGTCAAATGTTAAACATCATAAATATTATATATATATATATATATATATATATCTCGCTCATGAGAGTAAAATACATATTTCCAAAAGGAATTTATGATAGAACGTTTAGAGGTTAAACCAAGTATACCTGTTATCTGTTTTGAACATACAAAAATACTATCTTACATTTGATAAAATATTTTATGTATATGCATATATTTTGCTGCATATTCATAAGTATTCAAAACATTTTTATTGCATATATATATATAACTCTAGTTAGGAAAAACCAATGCTGAAATGTTACTTCTTAGTGTAGAATCATACACAGATGCCAGGTTACTTGTATTTTAATCTGGTAATATAAGCTATTTTAGAAAAAGAAGTTCTACATCTAGGCCTTAAATTATTACAACTCACTGTCCAAGAAACTCTACAATGGGTATTTCTGTCTGTTAACCCACCACCACTACAGCATGGTGCCCCACATTTGAGATCATACATGTAGTTCCATTGGTAACACCCTGGAATGCTTTGCACCTGGTCCGCCCCCTTCCTTGTTCAGCCAAGTCCACTGCAATGGCTGGAGGATGTCAAGTCTTTTAAGTTTCCTTCATCTCACATCTGAATATTTTCCTTCTAGTTTATGTTGTCACTGTGATGTTAAATTTAACATAATTCAGTAGAATTCAAATATTTATTTCTCATATTTACTTCACTATTTCAATGCTCAGTTTAGCATTTTCTCTCTCCTCAATTTCAGCATCCCCTGTGAGTTTTCTGACTTTGAGTTTCCTCATTTCTAGCAATTAGAGTCTTAAATGTGACTAAGCTGTACTAACTTGTGCTTCCCACCACAGGTTGTTTCCAGTTCTTTGTATTGTCTAACACTAATAAACACTGTTTACAATTTTTTGGGGGAAAAAAGTAATAAATATGTAGAGCCAAACTATACTGAATTTATGGGTTTAGAGTTTACTCCTAGGTGAGTTACAAATATATCTTAAAACTAAAGAAAAGAGCCCTTAATTTTTTAAATCCTTAAATAATTATATTTTTATTCTCTTTTTGTGTTTTTCATCACTGATTCATTATCAGGTTTAATTAAAATGAAATATACCAACTTGTTGTATAAAGACCTATTTTTTTAAATAATCATATTTTTCCATAAGTGAACTGGACTTATATAGCATGTTTCATTCATTTTGAATCATAAACTACTCCTCTGCTATAATCACACATTGTAGTTCATCATATTAAATATACTGTCATCTATTATAGATTAGACAGATTATAAAAATGACAGATGCCAAACATTGTGTGTACAATAAGACAGAGTTTAAATTTTCATCTCTACAAAGAGGTTTCTTTATGTTTTCTAATTTCTTCCAAAGAGAGATCTCCAGACTTCCAAGAACTTGAAAGGATATTGCTGCAATACTTACAGAATAAGAGAAAGTTCTGAGATTTTAAGGTGAAAAACTCTCATTGAGTGCTTAATAGTCATGTCTAAATTAATCTGGCCAGTTTCTATTTTTAGTCCCACAACTACTCTATGTTTTTTCCAAGTTGACTTGTGAGTCCAAGACAAACCACATGCATTGATCCAGCTTCCCTGCTATCACAGAGACATCCTGGCTAAGTCTAACAATTTAAATTCTTGTCTTAAATGTAATGTTCTTTAACTACTCAGAAATAATTTTCATTCAGATCTTAGGATTCTCTCCACTTATCATTCAATGGAGAATTTATTCATTTAGATAATACAGTATCAAAATTGCAAAACCTAAAAAGAAATTCCAGCCATTTTGTCAACCTTTGAAAATCTAATAACATTTATGTAGTATAAAATGAATTTTAAATTAGTAAATGTTTTATAAATAACTTATATTATCAGTCTGAAATGACAAAATGATTCATTTTTAATTTTTATCATTACAAATACAGAAATTTAATTACAAAATCAATTACTTTAAAAAAGTGAAATTTTAATTTAAAAATTTTAAACATCTTTGTTCCAAATTTAACTATGTCAAGTCCATGAAAACAGAGATTCCTTAGCTTGTAAATTGTTTGTGAAGGAACTTGTGTTGAGTTAATTTTATGTGTTCATGTGACTGTGCAACACATCATATATATTTGACTAATAGTGTCTGTAGGCTTGTTCTGAGGTAGGAACCAAGGATTGAAATACAAACAGCTCTCTTCAATGTTAAGAAGACTCGTTCAGTTCATTGAAATCTTGAGTGGAAATAAAGGCTGAGTGAGAAAAAAATCCTCTCCTCTTCTGCCTGCTTTGAGCTGGGTCATTGGCCTTCTCTTGTTTGGATTCAAACTGGAATGACTGTATGATTTACTGAAGCTCCGGGTTGCACACTGAAATTCTTGGGACCTCTCAGATTTCATAATTATGTGAGCTAGTATTTCATATTATTTCATCAGATAGGTATTCTACTGACTCTTTTTCTCTGAAGAACCAAAACTAATACAATCTCATAGACTTGTATTTAATATTTTCATTTCAGATTAAAACATGAATGAGTTATACGCAGAGGTGATGTGTAATTAAAATTTATAAAATGTAATGTTCTAAGCCAGCAGCAGCAGCTCAGTCCACCAAAGAACCACATTATACAGAGCTGAGATCAGTACCTACTTTGTGGTGTATTTTTTTAATTGAAATCTTTATTGGTACATTGCATATGGAACCTGGTACTATTTTAAACCCATATGGTTTCCTATAGCCACTGTTTAAATGTCTTTAGTTTTATCTTAAATGCAATAATTATTCAGCATAAATGTAGCCTATTTACATAGAATTACTTTTCCACAACATAACTTCATGAGAAATAATAGTTAAGGGTCATATAGATACATAAATAATATGTGGAATACTAATAACCTATTGCTTTTCACAGTCATTTGGTGAATTTATGTTGCAAATATAATATACTTCAATAAAAAAGGAAACTGAGTTTGTCATAGAAACACTCTGTCTATGGACCTTGTCAATAAAACAACAAGCAAAAAGAGCTACGGTATTAATTGAAAGATATTTTCATCTCACTTTCCTTTTTAAAAATAACACTCTGTCTAGATATCAACAAACATAGCAAAAATCATATATTCTGAAAAAATGTTGCCTACCTTAACTTTTATTTATTATATTTTAAGAAAACGTGGATACCATTTATGTATTATTTAATTGGAGTAATATAGTATATATTAAAATAATAACTTTATTTAATGCTCTGAAGTAGCCATAGGTAGAATGATGCATGCCGCATATTCAGTATAGTTGACATCTAACATACCTAATGATGAATAATTCATCTCTCTGTACTCATGAAAATAAAGAAAATTTAAATCACTGACAAATATAAAAATATAAATTAATGTATTAAAACTAATCCAGTCAAATGAGTTCTTATATTTGAAAATAAAATTTATATTCAATAGTGTTTGTATAATTTAAATCTCCAGTATCAAAAATTAAAGTACTAATCACGGTAGCTTTGTTTTTATTTTGTTTCTTTAAAAAATTGGAAAAAGTATTAAACATTTGATATATACACTTTTTAATAAAGGTCTATTTTAATGTAAATCTTTTATTAAAATATTACCAACAATATATGATAATGTAATACTTTGGAATATATTTAGTTTTCAGTTCCAGAATTAACTTTATTTCAATATGTGGAAATTATTCTACATTCCACTTGGTACAGTTCAGTAAGGCATGAGAAAAATGATTAAATATATATCCACTTCTCAATTATTCACACTAGTGGAGGGGAAAAAGGTGTATGCAGCATTGAAACAAAAGGAAAATCCCAAATCATTCTTACCTCTGGAGTACAATTTGTCGTATGCATCCTTTTCATGACTAAGTCCTGTGCAGTTAAGCCTTAAAGTCAAGATTTTGAAAGACCTGACCAGAATCTTTTGAGGTGTGAGGGACTCAAAAACTAATTTGAAGATATATATATATATATATTACTGAATGTAAGCCAAGGTTGCAGCAACAAATTCCTCAAATTAATCACAAAGTTGGAAGAATTTCCTTTTACTTTAAAAGATTAGAAATATCCTTTGAGAGTTATATTTCTAATTACTCATTTATCAAATATTTACCAAATCCATGTAACATTCTAGACAACTGTCTGATGAGGATTCACTGTTGACGTGAACATTAAGCTCCTCTCATTCATATCAGAATTGTGTAATAAGAAACAGACAATAAATGCAACTAGCAGTGGAGGAAAATGTCAAAAGAAATGGGGTATTTACTATTTTAAATGTTCTTAACATGAAAAAAGTAGCTCGTATAGTATACTATATATACTAGTATATTCACATATATTCATATATATATATACTAGAAATATATATATACTATTCCTATATGTATGAATATATATACATATATATATGGATATATATGAATATATATGAATATATATGAATATATATATATGAATATATATATATGAATATATATATATGTACATACTAGGAATATAGTTAAAATAGAAAATTATCCAACAAATACCTAAGAAGAAATGGTCAACACAGAGCAGGCTGCCATTATAAAGCTCGTGAGGGAGTTGTGTTCTATATTTTACAAAAGTACATAACTGTTATGTAGGAAAAATATTTTCTCTCTTCAATACCTTCTGTAAGGTCTATTAAAATTATTTTGCCGGGGGAGACAAATAATTTACTAACCCTAATTCCAGTCTGAGCCAATGTCTCATTTTTTTCACTAATTTACAGTCCATTGTTTGATGTTACTTACATGTAGATGCTTTTAAGGGACCATGCAAGTGGTATCGGTTTTGTTATGTGATAATCCCTTCTTTGTGTAGACATATTCCTTGGGTGTAACGTGTCCATTCTCATGGTTGTACTGTGGCTTCTACTATCAGTCCACATTTAAAACTCTCTCATTATTTTACCTTATTATTTTTAAAAATTATCTTTATTGCTACATTATGAATACACATTATAATCACAATCAACATTAAGAATTTGTAACAGAATATGACATGACTTGATTCTCATTTTTTCCTTTTTCCTTCCGCCCTGCCTCCCCCTACCCCCTATATACACAATCTTTGCTTTATTGTTTCTTTATTATTACCACATTCATTTTCCCCTCATTATTTAACCTTACACTCTTTCCTTTTTACCTTATTTTTAAAATACCACTTAATCAGGGAGGCTTGCATTGAGCAGCAGCCTGAAATCCCCTGTTAGAGGCCTTGAATTCACTGTATATTCATACCTATGATTCATCATAAATAGTGCTATGAAAACATTCATTGACATGATGGGAGCTACTGATTAAATTTTTATTAGTGATTCCATACTATATTCCTCATTTAATTGCTTTATTTAGATTATATACTGCATAGATTCTTTTGTTTTTTATCTCAATAAGAATTTTTAAAAATACATTTGAATTTTATTTCTGCTACTGCTTCTGTTAGTATTTTATCATATAAATTAACCTAGGTTTCTGTTTTAACTTTTTCCTTTCATTGCACTTTTTATTGTCAATACAATAGACAGAGATTTCTCTCATAGTCTACTTCTCCTTTCTTGGTAGTGCTCTTAATGCTATTACTGTTGTCCAATTACAACTAGTAATTTCTTAATACTTTAAGAAGTATATTTGATTATGCATGTTACAGTACAGTAATAATTTAGACTATGTGCCTTCTTGTCTCTTTTTGTAAAAACCATTTATTCAAATAAGTATTTAAAAGATCTACTATTTGCTTATTTAAATAACAATTTTCTCATTACATCTTCAGGGTACTTTATAATTTTGAGTTTTTTTATACATTTTAGATATAGTTTATTACACGTCAAAGCCAGCCTTCACTAAAGTTCAACCAGATTTGTTGACTGTAACTCCTCCTCATGGTGATTCCACCTCAGTCAAAAGCAAGACTATCACTTCAATCTACAAAGACCAGCCTCTGTGCATACTTCAACCAATCTGTGACTGTCCCCACTTGTATGTTTATGCCCTCTACCATTTACTATAAAAGTAATTATATTTTGCATTAAGCTCCCTGTCATCTGCGTGGTGACTCTGCAAACTCATCCTCCAGGTCCGGGTCTCTGAACCTGATGCTCAGCCAAGGACAACAGTTTATTGTCACATTCTTCACTGAATATTTGTACCAGCAAAGGATGTATCTGACTTGTTATTTCTTCCGTTCCCTTGCCCTCCATTGGACTACGTATCGCTCTCTATTTAAAAGCTTTATTTCTATTTTTTCCTACCTTTCTTCTTTTTTTCTTACCCTTTCTTCCTTTTTCCTCCTTCCTACCCCAGTACCCTTCCATTTGAACTTTTCCTTTCTATTTCTTATAATTCTTTCAGGAACATATGCAGTAAGAGAATGGCAGAGTCAAATGGGATCTCTAATCCTATTTTTGTGATGAATCTCTGCACTGATTTCTATAATGGTTACACAGTCTACATTCTCATAAAAGAGGGAAAAGGTTTCTTTCTTCTTTTTTTTTTTCTCATAAGCCCACTAGAATTAATTACTAGCTGTTTTTTTTTTCTTATTGAGATTATTTGTAACTTACATAGACATTTTGATCACATTCCACATTGAGAATTTGAACTTATATATTATATCTTTTTATTTTTATTTTTATTTTTTATTTATTTATTTATTTTTTTTAGACAGGGTCTCGCTTTGTAGTTCAGGCTGGCCGTGAGTTCTGCCTCAAACTCACATCAGCAATCCTCCTGCCTCTGCCTCCCGAGTGCTGAGATTATGGGTGTGAGCCACCGCACCTGGCACTGTGGTATGTGGTACTGATTGCTGGTGGGCATGAGTCTCCACGCTCAGTATGGTATGTGGTTACCTGGGATTGAACCCAAACCTGGGGCCTTGCACTTGCAGGACAGGCACCAGAGCCACTGAGCTAAATCCACAGCACTATATAATATATCTTGATTCTTATTTCTTCTCATTCTCCTGCCCTTCCTACAACCCCACTTTTTTATAGAAATAATCTCTCTTTCCTTTTTGCTTAGCCATCAATTTTTTCATTCTTTCCTTTAAAAACCCCTGCAAATTATGGTATAAAATACGTTCCTATGCATTCCTCATGCCTGTTAATTTTGAAATCATAGAAAAACCTGTGGTGTTCATTTAATTCATGTTTAAATTTGTGTGGTCTTTCTGACAGTACTTTTGAGGTACATATTGTTGCATTTAAAGGAGTGCTTCTAGACATACGTAATCCATCTCAGTTACCTTTTATCCCCTTCCCTGCACTACTCCCTCTTACTTTATTCCCTCTCTCCTTCAAAAAACTCTATTTTGTATTTTTATTCATTGCACATTTTTAGCTGTTTTCTCTTCCTTCCTTTTCCTCTCTCTCCATTTTGCCCTTCCCATTTGAAAAAAAAAATCCTTCTGCTTTCTATTATCTGTTTTTAATTATTCCTTTATGTATATTTTGGGATTCTCATCTAAGAGAAAAAAATGTGATATTTGAAATTACATATCCTATTTATTTCACTTACCATTATGCTCCCAGGGTGTATCCCTTTACTCACAAATGCCTCAGGTTTATATTTTATCTGGATGGATCCTCCATTTTGTACAAATATCACATTTTCTTTCTGCATTTTTATTTGATAGGCCTATAAGCTCCTTCCAAAATTGAGCTATTCTAAATTGTCCTCCTATGAAGATATTACTGTAATATGATGACTTTTAAACAACTTGTAGATACTTAGAAAGGGAATACATGGACTAAATGGAATTTCTACTTTTAATTTTTATATTATTATAATGCTATTAAAGGAAATTAATAAAAAATAAAACAGATATTATGAAAGTCAGGAAACTAAAATAAAACTCTTGAAAAATCAAAGTATTTTTTTGCAGGAGAAACTATCTTCTACTTACAAGTTAAAATTAAAAAAAAAATAAACAAAACCATTCCCCTCAAACTCTTACAATTAATGGCAAATTCAGAAATATAGCAAGATATGATTTCCATAAACAAAACTCACCAGTTTTCTTATAAAATTTTAATGATGTCACTGAGGGGAAAAAATGGAAATGATGTCATTTGCAGTAGCATCAAGAATATTTAAATACTTAGAAATTAACTTAAACAAAAAAATGAAAGACTACTAAAATAAAATGACATGAACATGAAAAAGTAGATCAAAGAGAATATACAATGTGATAAGATATTCCATACCCGGATAGGTGGAACCGATATACTCAGAATGGCTACACTTCTAAAACTGATATGTAGAATGCCAACACCACTCCTCATAGATCTAGAGAAAATAGTTTTAAAATTCATATGGAAGATGTAAATGAGTCCTAGCATTGTATGTTATATATTGTGAAATAGAAAATGCTCAATGTAAAATAAGGTGAAAGGAGACAATGTTGAGATTGTAACAAAAAAGTAAGGAAACAAATTTTATGTATATGGGGGGTGGTAGGGTGGGTAGGGCTATGGGAAAAAATGAGAATTAAGTTGTGTCTTATACTGGTACAAATCCCCATTATGGAGTGCAATCATGATGTGTACATTTAATGTACCAATAAAGATTAAAAAGAAATTCATATGGAATCAGAATGTACCTAGAATATTAAAAGCTGTACTGGATCTATAAAAATTAATGCATGATTTTCATTGCTGGGAGACGTTGTTTCTAAGTATCTCTCAAAGTTTGTGACTTGTATTTGTCTTCAAACAATCATAGGCTCTGTTTTTAATTGTTGGTATTTTGCACTTTATATATGCAGTTTTTCTGATTATTTTATTTTATTTTCTATTTTTCCATAAATTACAGAAAACAATTCAGACTTGTCTCATTCATTATTCATTGCCACCACGGATGATTTGTTTTGAAAGATTGTTCTCGCTCCTTTATATGACTCAGTTTTAAGTTCTCTCATTGTATTATATATTCTTAAATATCTTATCTGAAGAACCTTTGAACATTTTACTGATCTGATATTTTATAATTACTTAATAAAATAAAATTTTAATTTTAAAATAATGTTGAAATTAGTGACTGTTATGTGAAATATGTGTTATTGTTGTTGTTGTTTTCTTTCCAGTAAAAAGTCTCCACTTTCTCACTGCTGTTTCTCAGCAAGGGAAACAAATTTGCTGAACTGGTACTCATTTATTTATGGATTGAGGCTTGATCCACAAAATAAAACTGAAACACAGTGGAAATATGGTGATAGCAAAACAACACCGTTACGTTGCCAGACAGGTTACACCAAGGAGGGCCTCAGCTCATCCTGTGAGTAGGGTTCTTTTTCAAGTTCTCTCTCTTGCCTAGTCTTCCTTTATTCTCTTATATTGCCCTTTCAGAAAATAATGTGATTGATGTTCCTAGTCACTTCCGGATTCTTTGGAAGGGGGACCAGTTCCTCCCAGCATTCACATGTGACCATTTTGCATATTTATAGTCTAAGGAGGAGGGGTCATTTTCCTCCTCAGAGAACACAGTGTATTTAAGGACACCTGAGTACTACCTATTCTGTCTTGTCAGCCAAACACTTCCTTTCCCATGTTTTCATGGGGCTGCAAGCTCTCCAACACAAAAGACATTTATATGCTGCCATGTTGATTTCAGTGTAGTGAACAAATGGCTGCTTTCTTTTTGTGGTTTAAAGATTGCTTTATACTGGCCATGGTGTTTTCCAGTGATGAGTTTATTTTTAATATAAAGCGTTCTGTTCTTGCATTATATTTTGCAAAAATTTTTTTATCTACTTGAATTCAGTTACAATTATCATGTCATAATTAATGTGCTATAATGATTAATATAAAGCAAACAGGGGAATACTATCATTTAGCAATCAAAGGTAGTATATGCTCCCAGGGCAGTGTACTATATTCTTTTCTTTCTTTTTATTTTAAATCTTTATTGGTACATTAAATATACACATCATGATTACACTCCATAATGGGGATTTGTACCAGTATAAGACACATATATTCTTAAAGTGAGTCCTACTATCAAGCCCTCTTTTACAATGTAGTTTTGTGATACTATTCAGAGTATTTCCCTGCCTTAGTCACTTTGTCATTCTGAGATACAATAACCAACAACCACAAATGCAAGGAAAAAAATTTTTTTTTTGCTTGTTTGTTTGTTGAGTAAAAATTCATTAGAGTTTCAGTCCCTAGTCAGCTGACTCGAAGAGAGGGATGCATGCCATAGGAAAAATGGATCCAGGGGCGGTGACTGAAAGCATAAAGATCAGGAAAGACAGAGAGGGACACACCCTTCTAGGCCACTAGTGAGTATCCTTTAGAGGGGTAACATTTCTTCTTTATTGTCATGGTAAGGCTGGCTAAAATCCTGAGATAGTGCCCAAGTCATAGTCTGAATGTCTGACTACTTTGAAATCTCCTCTACTAGTTAATCAGTCCACTTCCCTTAATCTTGGTGTACCTTAAAGTTTGAAAAAATGAACAAAGTATAGCTAGCTTTTCTACCAGAGTGTAACACACAAGGCCTGGAGTTCTCCTGCCAATGCTGACCTTGCTCCCAACTGAAACCTCCTGAGACTAAGCTTTACAGGCTGTATTTCTATCCATATCCAGGTTTTTTGAACTCTGATCATCATCTTCCGTCAAGCTCAGTTTATAGCCTTCCAGGATTGCTTCTTCAGACAACATCTCTAAACCTTACCGCAAGTCAATTCCAAAGGCTTACGGACCATATGGGTAGGTACTATTATATAATGATCACGTTCCTGATGAAAAAAATTGTCTTACTATGTGCTTAGACACACTACTTGACATACATGATTACAAAATGAAGATTTGTTTTGGCTCACAGTTTGTAAAGGTTTTAGGCTGTAGGGAGCTGGCATCAAAGCCAACTTCCTCGGCATGATGGGGTGACACAAGAGGGATCAAAGGAAGAGGCACAGAGATATTTCTTTCCAGGGTCCCCAGTAATCACCTGTTCTGACCAGGCTCACATGTTAACATCACATTTACCTGTAAATTCATCAGTGTACTAATTTTCTGGTGAGTATCACAACCCTACAGTCCTGTCACCAGCCAAAGACCCTTCTTATGAGGGTATACAATTTGGGGAGACATCTATATATATGTCATAACTTTCCTCTAACCTGTACTCTTTGAAAATATATTATTTATAAACTTACTGATAATTTCAGAGCTATATTTAATTTAGATATATGAGTATAAAATTTTAAAGAATAACATCTATGTACTACTCTCTCTTTTACTTCCCCTTTTCCCTTTTCACTTCCTTGTGGTTCACCTCCAGGTTATATTTCCTCTATTGGATTATAAATTTCTTGACTTATCACAATGGAGAATAACCAGTAAGCTCAACAAAATGGGCACCAAATAACTGCAAACAAAGAATAAATCAATTAACAGAGTATTAACAAGCCTGTTGATTTTAATATAACAACCTGAGACAAAATATATGATTAGAAGAATACAGTTCTATGATGGTTGATGTTAATGCCATCAATACATATCGGTAGCTCAAGTAGAGAAATTATAGCAATTGCTTTCATCTCCCCCATATCACAAAACTTAAAAAGGAAAATCATTATTGAGAAATACTTGTGCATATAATATATCACATTACCTTTTCTGTTAAATAATTGACTATATATTAGTACATTTTACATACACATCCTTATCACAATCAACATTGAAAGTTTTTAATCAGTATATGACAGGACTTAAATCTCATCTTTTCCCCATTTCCTGGTCCTTTCCCCACCCTCTATATACATAATCTGTTTCTCTTTCTTTAACATTGTATTTTCCACCATATCTCCCTACCCCTTTACCATTTAAATATTTTATATTTCACAGTATCTATCATATACTCCAGAAGTCATTTATATATTCAGTTTCTCCACATTATCTTTTCAATGTTTATAAACAAATAATGTCATATGATAGAAAATTATAATAGATGTTTTACAAATATATTGACCTTCTCATGATTCTTTTTTTCTGAATAAGTTTTAAAAATTTTGTCATCATGTTCCATGTGTTCCCCTGGATGCCTGATGCCCTGAATCCAGGTAAAATTTTAACTTTTCATGATAATTCTTACTTTGAAGAAGAAGCAGGAATTTCTCAGTGCTTGATCCATTGAAAAGGTGGACATGGGCATATGCAATAGTTTTAATTTCCCTTCCTCTGGGTGGACTGAACAGTGTATTCGCTATGCTTTCATTCACCCCTCATAAAAAAAATTCGGTAAGGGTTTCCAGGTCTGCTTCAGGAGGTGACAAGAATGATAGTGCAGGGGAACTTGATGTGAAAGTGCTCAATGGCAATAAGGCTGTCACTGTCATTTTAAAAAGATTAAACATTGACTCTGCTTTAATAATACCTTATCAATATAATCCTAATTAACTTACACACTTTAAATCATACTAGTATGAGAGAGACATAGAATCATAAAATTCACACATACACATTCCTCAAGGCAACATCCTCAGCTGTTAAGCATCTTTGATTAAGTATCAAATCAGTGATCTTAGGGTATAAGTTATATC
The DNA here is from genome assembly GCA_004026965.1 of Petromus typicus. Classification (NCBI taxonomy): domain Eukaryota; kingdom Metazoa; phylum Chordata; class Mammalia; order Rodentia; family Petromuridae; genus Petromus; species Petromus typicus. The sequence goes on along the minus strand of PVIR01004780.1, from coordinate 3,781 downwards.
AAACTAACCTGATCTACATACAAATTCTAACTTAGTCAATCAGAGATGCTAAATAACCTTTTATCAGTAAATGGAATATTAAGTTTATGGGATGTTCAGCAAGCCAAACACAGTCACTTTGTGCTCACATTAAATAAGTAACTGTGAACGTGAACAAATTCTGTTTTGTTTGTTAAACAGATCTCTAAGCTTTGCCAAAAGCTTGACTACTGACTGCTAATATATTTTGAAACTTAAATGTGCTCTACTAAATTCTTCTGTGTTCTCATCTGCATACTAATGGACAGATAGTGCTAAAAAACATAATGGCATATTTCTAGCTTGCAAAGGCAAAGAAAGCAACCACAGGAAACATTTTATTGGGGTTTAGCAATTCAAGTTCTTTCTGCTTCAATATGCCTTTCTTCTTTCAATATTTCTTACTTTATGTGTCTCAATAGATTTGAGTATCCACTGACAGTGGAAACAACTTAACTTTCAAAAATTATTAAAGCATAGGATTGTCTGATTCTCAGAAATAATGGATATTGGCTTTAGGTATAAAGGACTAGCAAAATATTATGTTGTTTATTTTGTCACTTATGTATGCCAGATTAGACTTTGCTGATATTTTCAAAAATATATCTCTCACTCCACATGCCTGAAATAGACCTTAATTTATAACCACTGTGAGTGCTGTAGTAACGTAAAGGCTCCTAATTCATATACAAAGAAGGAATGGAAAGATTTTGACTGTAGTTTGTCTTTTTCAATGAGATAAACACATTTAAATTAAATAGAGTGCCTTCCATGGATGGCAAGCTCAGTTTCCCAGGATTTCTGAATTTTAAAGAAAATTGGAGAATTTGAATGTCCTATGAATTTTTGATTCATTCAAATACTTTTAAGTGACTGAATTTAAACAAAAATGTCATGCCATATCCAATGTATCAATGAGCCAAATATTATCTAAAGGCTATGTAACTGAAACTACAGGAATACTCATAAGCCCACTATTTTTGAAGAGTCAAGGAACAAATAATGAATGAATGAATTCTTTATGAATTTTGTTTCTAAAAACTGAAGGAGTATTGACATTGCATTCAAAACTATAGCTGTATACATAAAATGGTTCTACTACATATTTTTAAACAATTTAAACAAATTATGCACAACTTATTTATTTTCATTTTCTTACCTTTAAAATGGGGGAAATAATAATATCTTAAATATAGCTACAAAGATTAAGTGATGATATCCATGTGAAATGTAAGTAGTCTAGTGACAAAGAGAGTACTTCATACATTTTAGTCAGATTTTTCTACATACATATTAAGAATAAAATCACTAATTTGGAAATCTCATGTTAGATAGCCAAAGACAACTTTAGAAACTTTCAGTTTCTAATTGAACTGAAATACTCTCCAGCTATTAATTCTAATTTCACACAAGTACTTATAGCAACTCTAGAAACTTTTGTGATAGCCTGAAAATAAAATTGATGTTTGAAATACCCAGACCTCATTGGCTTTATTTTCTATCAAACAATTTTCATGTTGTCAGAGTTCACATATAAAAATATTTTAAACTTATGTTTTTCTCTTATTGCCATTCATCGACATTGTAGTTTTCTTTTGTGTTACTGAGAGAATCTTGTGATTACTAAATAACAATAGCATATTCAGTTAAAACAAAAATAAATGGAACATGAAAGTAATTGCTAAGAGAAAGAACTATAGATTTTTCTCTTCCCTTTGTGTATATTCAGCTACACATTCTTTTGTGCTCATTTTCCTTCAATATGATTAACTCCTTGTGTATATGCGTGACTCTTATAGAATTCCATCACTTTTAGTGAGCTAGTTCAATTTTAAAAGGCCATTAAAGAAATGTGTATTAAAAGAAATTCTTACTGTACATGAAAAACAAACTGTTTATGTAAATAGATTTGAAAACACTGTATATGTTTTTAACCTACAGAACAAAGTGTACAGTATATGTGAATTAAAAGACAAATGTTTTTACACATGAAGGAAATAAACACATTAAATTATAGGAAATATCACCATTGTTTAACCTAATATTATCTTATAAGTGATCATCATATATAATCATTATTTGATGGCAATAATTTTCTATAATTGTTTTCAGAGAAAATCGGATATAGCATTGAAATATTTCATAGAAATGAGAAAATTATATGTATAAATAAGGAAATATTTCTGTCTTATATATTGCCATAATTTGCATTCATGAATGTGACATTTCATAAAGTTGTAATTTTAAAGCGAATTATATGGTATCTTGCCTACATGGTGAAATAAATAAGATTCCACTTAAATATTTACTTTATATGTCATTTATCAGAAGACAGTGATTTAGGAGACAATGTTAAGAAGATTTTTTTCCCTTTTGGTATCTATAAATATCTAATAATGGGTCAGATTAATCTTCCAGATGTCATTATAGTCAGTGTCTAATGTTCCACATAAATACTGCTCTACCCCAAACCAGTAAGATAATTCATCACAGAACAAATAGGCATTGGTATTTGGACTGGCTCGCTTCTCTCTACTGAGGAGGAAAATATCGAACAAAAACAGAAGAAGAAAGAAAATGTGAAAAAAAAAAGCAGATTAGCTCTTTGACAAAAGACCAAACAAGTACCTAGGAACCTGTGATAATTTCCAAAACCTTTTCAACTTATGATCATTTATCTACATTTAGAGTGCTTGGCATTATTCAATAGTGCTCTATTGTGACAAATTTCTCCCCCAATAGACTCAATTTTCATTATCCTTATGTGTCTGCAAAGCTCCTCAAATTATCCCTTGTTATTGACTGCCCTGAATCCCAAACTTGCAGAATATTCTCTTTCTCTTGGCCTCACTAACAAATCTATCTATGGATTTTTACATTTTACTCAAACCTTTTAAACTCCAAAATACACTAAGACATTTCTCTTTGTGGTGATTCTCACCTTACACTAGGCTAGTCTGTTAAGTTAGGCAAGATATGTTAAAGAACTGAAGAGGCAACACAATAGTGGCTCAGAAAACAAATGAAGTTAAAAGAATTGATGGCAGATTTGGTGCTACATAGACAGGCAAATTCTGACATCCCACTGAAATCTGATAACCCAACAGTAGCAGGAGGACTTAAGAATCAAAGTGGGAAAATGTCAAAATATGCTCCAGAGAAGGAATGTATTCAAGGAGGAAACAAAAGGTCAAGAGTGAAATAAAACATCCAGGTACCAGTAAAATTGGGGAAAAAGTCATACAAGAACATCAAAGTGGTTCTTTCAGACATCAATAATTTAAAGAGCAACATATAGCTGGAATCAATGTTCATACACTGTAGCTCTCTATCCAAGTCAAAGCTTCAATAGAGTCACAGTTTTTAAAAATCATTTCTGTGAGATGACTTCTTTCAAATAGCAGGAAAACAAGTAATTTATATCTTTGCAACAAATTTAAAGGACTTTTATATTAACCACTTCATGCTTAAAATGTATTAATGTGCTAGGAGATTTTAAAGGTTTCAGTATTAAATATTCCCAACAGTCCCACAAATAATAAAGAGTGAAGTGATGTAAAAGAAACTTCCATTTATCATTTTAATATACCCACCATATTTTGAGTATTTGATGTATCTCTAATAAAAACATCTAATTTGACCTGTAGGACATTGTTTTCAATTTCCTTCACCAGCCGTTGCCCCAGCGAATAAGAATTCTCACTGCCTTTCCATGTTTCACTGCAGTTTATTTTTGATTATGAGCAATTTCTTTGGATAGTGA
>PVIR01004779.1:29059-76441 GCA_004026965.1 Petromus typicus | reverse complement strand
GAGTTATTAATTATATTATTAATTATACCAATTGACCATGAGGTTGAAATGAATTTGTTGAGGTGAAAAGATGTCCACTACACTCCATTAACTGAAACAGCAAGTTACAACAGTAAGTATGGCAGTGCTTTATTTATTTATTTATTGAGGCAGGGTCTCGCTTTGTAGTTCAGGCTGGCTCTGAGCTATGTAGCCCAGGCGAGCCTCGAACTCACAGCAATCTTCCTGACTCTGCCTCCCGAATGCTGGGATTATGGGTAAGAGCCACCTCGCGGCGTTATTGTATGTGGTTACTGGGGACGGAACTCCAGACTGTGGGCTTGCGAGGCAGGCACCGGAGCCATAGAGCTAAATCCCCAGCCTATTTTTTTAAAAAAATGCATTGATGTATAGAAACATCTAGAATGCTGTTCACTTAATCTGAGCTGCTAAGCATAGTTTGTTTTTTTTTTAATTGTGCTAATCTGAAATGTTTCCAAGGATACTAAGAACTGTTACTAGTATGTGAGGTGATATGTTAATTAGCCTGATTATAGTGATCATACAATATCCCCAAACATGATATTGTACACCTTACATATGATTTTGTCAATTATACGCAATAAAAAAGATAAAAATAAATGTTCCTAGCTATATTATGCATACCAGTCAAAGGGTAGAAATAATCCAAATGCTTATCAAATGCATAAACAACAACAAAAACATTCAGCCACAAGAGTTATCAAGTACTAAATGGAAGTACAATATGGGTTAACTTGAAAATATGCTAACACCAAATACAAAGGCTACATATTGTATGATTCCCTATAAAGTGTCCAGAACATGTCAATCCATGAAAGTCAGAAGGTATACTAGTTGTTACCAGGGACTCAAATCAGGGAGTAACTGTCAATGATACATGCAGTTATGTTTCAGGAGCAATATTGTAAAAACTGATGATGGTGCAGATTGCACAAATTTGTGAATATGATACAAACTATTCATTTAACTGTACATATAGTGAGCTATAAATTTTCCACAATAAATCTCCTGTTTTAAAAATACTACATGAGCCAAATGTGGTGGTGAATGCCTGTAATCCCAGCACTTGGGAGGCTGAGGCAGGAGAACTGCCTCAAGTTTGAGACCAGCAAAAAAGGAAGACTCATCAAATAAGACATCAAATAAGTCTGGGTTACATAGTGAGACCCTGTCTTGAAACAGAACAACCCACATGATTTCTGGCCACATTTTCTTATTGGGCTTCTTTTGCCCTCTACTTCATTTCTGAGAATTGAGATCACCACCAACCTCCATGCTTTGCTCTTTTTCTTTTTGAGACAAGGTCTGGCTTTGTAGTTCAGGCTGGCCTCTAACTCACTATGTAGTCCAGGCCAGCCTTGAACTCACAGCAATCCTTCTGCCTCTGCCTCCCGAGTGCTGAGATTACAGGCATGAGCCACCACACCCGGCACTGTGTATGTGGTTGATGGGAACTGAACTCAAGATCTTGCACTTGCCAGGCAGACTCCAGAATCACTGAACTAAATCCCCGGCCCACCTCTGTGATTTTTCTAACGCAGGCTTTAATAAAACCTTTCTTCTAAATTCCTTTTACTCAGCACTGCGTGCACTTCAGAAAGGTTTCTCAAGCAGGAAGACAGCTAAAACTAAGAATTATTCACAGTAACTAGTCACACACCTTCTGGTGAGACTGGGGCAGAAAGATTGATGGACAGTGGCCTGAACAACACAGTAAAACCCAATTTCCAAAGGAGAAAAAAGAGCAAAACAATAACGTAAATAAGGTGTTTATATGAGCATAAATTACATGGGTTGCCCAATTTTAATGTTATTTACTTACTGTTTAGTACTAAGAACGCCACCCATTGCCTCACATATCTAGGGAAGGGTACCACTGAAATACAACTCCAGACACCTCTATGTATTTATTACATCCACATTTATTTCCAGTTTTTTTCAACTAGAACATGATTATTTCCTGAAAAAGCCAAAGTCTGCGGCTTACTCTTGCCCTGAACAGATAAAGTCCAATGAAGCTCTTTGTTTCAGGGGCCAGTGATACCCTGTCAAAATAGAAGCGTGGGGCCTGGGCCAGAGATATAACTCAATGGTTCCGGCGCCTGTCTTGGAAGCTCAAGGACCCGGGTTCGATCCCCGGTAACCACATAACATAGTGGACGTGGAGACTCTCCCCAGCAGCAATCAGTACCACATACCACAGTGCCGGGCGTGGTGGCTCACGCTTGTAATCCCAGCACTTGGGAGGCAGAGGCAGGAGGATTGCTGTGATGTGAGTTGGAGGCTGAGCTCAGGGCCAGCCTGAACTACAAAGCGAGACCCTGTCTCCAAAAAAAAAAAAAAAAAAAAAAAACAGCGTGGGGCTTAAACGCCAGCACCAGTACTTGCTTAACTTTTAACTTTAGGCAAGGTATTCATCCTGGCAGCTTCGGTTTACTCACTCCTAAAAGTGGGCTAACAACACCTGCCTGTTAAGTGTCCAGCAAAAGGAAAACGCTGGTGTCCCGTGGGACACACCAGCTGGCACACAGAAACCGAAAGCACTCATCGTATGTACCGCTTGGTGCCTGCCCGATCTTTCTTCCCATATATTTGCACCTTTCTTAGCCGTCCTCATTAGCTTCCGTACCTACAAAAACTACACCAGAAGATCACTGCGAAAGTAAAATTTAAAAAGACTCGGACTAAAAGCTAACCTCAAATGTTTGTAAAAGTTTCTTTTTCAAGCCCTGGCTAAGATGACCGCGTTCGTACCATCCTCCAAACGCCCCATGGCATCAGCTGAGAAGCCATCAACACTACTGAACTTCCACACTCATCGACAGACAAACAAGAGGCATCTCCAACAACGCCAACCGCGACTCCATATCGGGAGGCCATTTTTCCTAGCCCAGAAGACGAAAAGGTGCACAAGACTTAACAATGGTAAACACCCCACCGACGTCCGAAAGTCTGCAGGCCTCCACACAAAGGCTGCCCCCGACCTTCCCGCTCCCGCCCCACCCCGCACACCCCAGACTACCAGGCGAGGGGTCGAGGGCTGCGGGGCTCCGGGCTCCAGGCCGGGCGGGGCGGGGGAGGGGTCCTCGGGGAAGAGAGGCCTGGCGCGCACGGAGGAGGGAGGGCTCGAGCCTCACCTTGGCCCGCTTGCGTCTGCTGGTCCGCCGTCCCTCCGGAGTCTCTGATATCCCCGTCTCCATGGGAGTCGCAGCCACCACTGTGGGTCCAGTCTGAGGCCCGGCGGACCCCGGAGGCTCGGCCAGCCCGCCGGGAGGCGAGGCCCGCGGAGGCTCCTTCTTGCGGGGAGTGCGCTCCCCGGCCGCTCCGGGCCCGACCTCGGAAGGGCCAGATAGGCCTGCGGGTGGCGCGGCCACCTCGGAGCCGTTCTCGGTGCCGCCCGCCGCCCCGGCTCCGGCCTCTGTCCCTGCCGCCGCCGCAGCCGCTGCCGCCGCGGCCGCAGCTGCTGCCTTCTTTCCGGACAACATCTCGGGCCGCCGGGCAGCAGACGGCCGCAAGGGCCGCTCGGTCTGTCGCTCCGTGAGTACGGAGCTGCCTTGCCACTCCTGGCCTCGCTTCACACCGTCCGCGCGCCGCCCGACGCCGCCGCGTACGAACGCGATGTGCGCGCTCTCGCCGCGTCCAGACAAAAAGACCCCGCACCGCCCACGGGTCCCGCCCCTCCCGGCTGCCATAGAGCAGCATCCTGGGAGATAGAGCGGCTCGGCGTCCGAGAGCGCAGGGCTGGCTAGAGCGGCCCCGCAGCGGAGGACTCGGACCCCTACTGGCGGAAGGTTCCGGACTTCAGGGTCAGGTTGCGTCCCCAAGGGGATTGTTTCCTTCGGGCGCTTACATCATTCACATTTCATCTTCCACCCATTAGTCAGTTGAAGCGGTGTTTACCCAAAGCTATTACGAGACAAAGGTTAAATTACGAAACTCTTGATTTTAAAGAACACAGTATAATGGGTGAAAACACAAGGGTGATAAATTAGTAGGTTTCGTATGTATGCATGGTTGTCCTGCTCGCACTGGAAAAAACTTGAACTCGTGGATTTCACTGGTAAGAGAATGGAGAGAAATTATCAGAAATTCGTTTGAATCCAAATGGAATTGTTCTTCGTGTTCTTCTGTCTGGCCGCCTCCACATTCACGCCCCCCTTTCACGTTTCGGCACACGCATGACACATCCTCTACTCCAGTTCATTCCTAATAATGAGGTGATTTACTCTTTTAATTCTTCCGGGAGGTTTCCCCGACCTAACATTGAAACAGGTCTTGTGTATTTCGAATTTATTTCAAATTATCACGCAGATCTACATTTTCATTCATTCTTTTGCAGTATGGTTTTCGGACCCAGGAGCGCTCTACTGCTGAGCTAACACCTGTTCCTTTATTTTTGTTTGGAGTCGGGTCTCAGTCCTCCTGTCTCCACCTCTCTCATTTCGGGATTACGGGAGTGTGCCACCACGCCCAGCGTGCCATTGTAACTGTCTTTTCAAAGTATGGTTTTTAAAAATGCTATTCCATTTACATCAAGTCCAGGAACTGGTAAAACTTTTTAGTGATAAAACCCAGTGAGTGGTATCTTGTGATAGTGGAGGGTTGACAGCAAGAGGGAACAATTTGCTGGGGCTGATGGAAATGCTTTACATTTCGATCGGGTTGATGGTAACGCGTGTAAACATTCACCAGAGTTCGTGAAATTATACATGTAAAATAGGTATGTTTGTTTTATGTAGACTTTGTTTTTAGTTTTTTGAGACAAGGTCTCAGTTTATAGTTCAGGCTGGTCCTGAGCTCAGTATGTAGCACAGGCCAGCCTTGAACTCAGTGATCCTCCCGCCTCTGCCTTCCAAGTGCTGGGATTACAGGCGTGAGTCAACATGTCTGGCGCTATGACATTTAATGACATAAAAAATTTAAAAACTAAACAAAGTGGGCTGCTAACTCAGAGGAAAAAATGCTTTGCAAGAAAAATAATGTAATCACAGTGTGACATAGGTCTCTGCTATAAACTACAGTGACATGGGCACAATAAACATACTGAACTACTAAACTGATAGACTTATAGTGGGAGAATGGAGAGAAGAGTTGTGAGTGAGAAGGGTTTAGAGAAGGGTCGTTGAGGTAGGGGTGGAGGAGATGTCGCAGAGGAGCTAACTCTCCCACCTTAAAATGGTAATCCATAATGTCCCACGTGCAGCATCAGAAAACAACAGTGTTAAGTCTGCTCTTTAGAAATGTCAAGGCAAACGGAGGTAATGTGACGGTGGGAAATGGTTGTCTCTGAGAAGACGAAAAACAAGCGATTCAGGTTTGTTCACCTCCCTGAGTTGCTGGGATTACAGATGTGGAGCACCAGCCCCATCCAGCAAGGCTGATAAAGAATCCCATGCAGAATAAGGAGCGTATTTCAAAATCTAATGTCATTGAGAGAAACAGCCGGATGATAGAACAGGATCAAAGGAAAATTTGAGACAGTGATACATGGTCACTACTCAGTCGTGGAAAACAGAATGCAGTTGCAAAATTAAATAGGAGGAAAAGATGATATTCGAATCCAGCAGACAGTAGAATTTGTTTTCTTTTCTGTTAGAATTCATTTTTATCGATTAGCAATAAATAAATTAATTTGCAGGCCAGGGATTTAACTCAATGGTTCCGGTGCTTGCCTTGCAAGCACAAGGTCTCAGATTCCATCCCTGGTAACCACATACCACCGTGCCAGGCGTGGTGGCTCACGCCTGTAATCCCAGCACTTGGGAGACAGAGGCAGGAGGATTGCTGCAAGTTCGAGGCTGAGTTCAGGACCAGCCTGGACTACAAAAGTGAGACCCTGTTTCAAAAAACTAAAAAGAAAAGAAAAGAAATTAATTGGCAACTTGTGAATTTTTCCTCAGAAATAATTAAATTCATCTTGGGGTTTTTTGTGATAAAATACACATTTTAGCCACATTAACCATAGTATTCAGTAGTGTTAGGTACATTCGCATTGTTGCACAATCTCTAGAATGTTTCATTTTGCCAAACTGAACTTGTTAAGCAACAACGCCCCATCCCTCCCGCTTCCCCGACCAGCCCCTGGTAGCCACCACTCCACTTTCTACTTCTGTGACTTTGACTACTCTAGGCACTTTGGGTAAAGCGGAATCATATGCTGTGTTTTTCTTCCCATGTTTCACTTAGAAATAATAATTTGCTAGAGCAACTCGTCCATTTTATGGGAGGCAACATCTAAGTTTACAGAGTTGGGATTTTAATCCATTTTAAATAGTAAATCAAACAAAATTACCCTCCCTAAAGCATCAGGGAACCAGAATGCAGGCTTGTTAAACCGTATCCTAGCGGGACTGTGAAGGTGCACGCGCTGACCTTTTTGTTTTATTTCCAAGTTCTGGGTCATTTTTCTCTGCAGTCTCCCCCACAAGAGTGCAGGTGCTGCATGTCATTGGCCGTTTAGTGGACCCACAAGCATTGTGATGTGTGAGGGATGGCTAAGCCCTGCTCACCTGCCTTTTATGAGGGCACCAGGAGATGATGCTGGCAAACTGCCTGGCACACGGTGGGTGCTTAAGACATAAAAGGAGTTACATTATTGTTATGCGTCACCTGGGTGGAGGTTAACTGGTATGACTCAGGGGACCTGGGGGCTGTGACTCCTGTCATGGAGGGGATGAAGGCAGGGTTCTGAGGCCTGCGTGCCTCTGCACCATAATGCCAGGAGTCTCCACTCAACACCTCCTCAGGCATGGTAGCAGCGGTGGTGGCCTGGCTGATGAGCTACAAGCCATTCTTCTTTGGGTTCCTATTCCTTCTGCTACTGCTTAGCAACTGGTTGGTCAAGTATGAATCCAAAGCCGCCCCCTCAGAACCCCCGAAGGTGAGCAGAGGGGCCATGGCTGTCGCTGAGGGTTATGGGATATCCAGTTAGACTGGGTGGGAGACAGAAGCTGAAACTGGGTCAGAATCACAGGGAAAGACGGAGGGATTCAGGACTCTGGTCTAAGTCCCTGCCCTGTGACTTCCTCTCGGATGACAGTGGATAAAACACTTCCCTCCTCAAGACTTCAATGGCTTCAGCTATAAAGTAGGGACCATCTTAGACTCTTCTGTCCTGACTAATGTCAACATGATTTCTGTGAGAGTAACAGTATCAGCCACTTAAAGTGGGAAAATACTTGAAGGGATAAACCAGATACGTGCATTGACATAGATAAAACTCTAAAATACAATAACGAAGATAACAAAACACACATAGATTATGAATTGTGTTAGTCGGCTCGCTGTTACTATGACAAACACCTGAAATAACCTATAAAGCTAAAAGGATTCACAGTTTGGGAGATTTCAGTCCATGGTAAGTCAGACCTATTGCTGTTAGGCTTGTAGGAAGTGGGCAGAATTATTCACCTCATGGCCAGAGAATGAAAAAAGAGCTGGAAAACTGGGGTCCCACAATTCCCTTTGAGGGTATTCCTCCTCTGAGTTGGAGGCCACCCAGAAGGTCCCAGTTCTTAAGGGCTCCACTCCCCCTCCTAAGCAATGCTATCTGAGAAGCATCTGGGGAACATTCCATACTCATATTATAGTGGGTAGCTTTTATATATGGCTGTTAAACATACAGCCAGGTATAGTAGCACATGCCTGTAATCCCAGCACTTGGGAGGCTGAGCTCAGAATATTGTCATGAGTTGGAGACCATCCTGGGCTACCCAGTGAGCTCAAAGCAGTCTGAACTATACAGTGAGACCCTGTCTCAAAGGGACAACAAGGACAAAAGAACAATACCCTCAACTATTTATGGCTATGTAGGTGCATCTTAAGGCAAGATGTCTTGACCTTGGTGTTACTGACTTTCTGAGAAGGACAGTTCCTTGTAGTGAAGTCTGCGCTGTGCGGTGTTGGAAGTATAGCAGCAGCCCTGGTCTTTATCCAGGAGCTGCCAGTATCACCCCACCTTCACTTCTGGCAACCAAAAATATTTCCAGATGTTGCTAAGCGTCACCCAGTGGGGATTCAACCTCCCATAAAAATGCATGCAGGCCACGCGTGGTGGCACATACCTATAACCTCTGCACTCTGGGAAGTTGAAGCAAGAGGACTGAAAGATCAAGCTCAACCTAGACAACTTCGTGAGAGCTTGTCTCAAAATTTTAGAAATCTTTTATAGGGCCGGGAGTTAGCTCAGTGGTTCTGGCGCCTGTCTTGCAAGCTCAAGGACCCGGGTTCAATCCCCGGTAACCACATACCACACTGGGCGTGGAGACTCACCCCAGCAGCAATCAGTACCACATACCACAGTGCCGGGCATGGTGGCTCAATGCCTGTAATCCCAGCACTCAGGAGGCAGAGGCAGGAGGATTGCTATGATGTGAGTTTGAGGCTGAGCTCAGAGCCAGCCTGAACCACAAAGTGAGACCCTGTCTCAAAAAATCTAATAAGAAAAAAAAAAAAGAAATATTTTATAAAGGGCTAGAGATTCAGCTCAATGCCAAGACCCTGGGTCCAATCCCCAGTTCTGGGGGGAAAAACATGAATCCAATTCAGAATTACAGTTGAAGAGATAATTTTCAGGACAGCTGAGGAAGGTGGGAGTCCACGGGAGATTTCAATTATATTTATAATATTTTATTCCTCAAATAAGGGAATATGATATGGGAATATGGATACCTGTTGTAGTATTTACTTTTTTGGCACACCTGAAATATTAAAGATCAGTTGTTTGTAGCCAAATCCAAGAAGAAGAATAAAGTATTCTAGTTAAGGGAGGGAGATAGAGAAGAATTAATGAGAATTAGAGTGGGAGGAGCCTGTGAAGGGCCACTGAGACTTGGCAGTTTGAGTTCTTCCCAGCAGATGGCCAGGCCGGGGAAATGCCCCTGGAGACGGGTGTGTTTGAGTTACGGGTTTTATGTCCATCTGTAACCGGGAAATGGTTCCTGTGAACCAAAGGCCACCGTGGATTTTGGGGAGTTGGGGGGTCTGTCAATGAGAAAGTGACTTTTCTTCGTGGGACCTCACTTCCGTCACCCACAGAATGAGGGGGAGGTGTGAGCCAGATCGTGGCGGCGAGCCGGTGTTCACTCTGGGACAGGATTATCGTCGTTAACCAACTTTTCCTTCTCCCTGGTGGTGGGGCGCTCAGGAGAAGGAGGAGAAACCGAAGACCCGGGAAGAAGGCTCCAAGTGCACCAATGCCAAGAACATGAAAGAAATAGAGAAAATGTATGCCTGCTTTGCCCTCCAGGAAAAGATCCTCGAACGGCTTTTGTTCAGCGAGATGAAGCTGAAGGTCTTGGAAAACCAGATGTTCATCCTGTGGAATAAAATGAATCGCTGCAGCCCCTCAGGCAGACATCGGCATTTCCCCAGGAAGAAATGCGTCCTGGAGAGGTGTGACTCCATTTTCTCCATCATTTCTGATTGTACTTCCAATTCGCAGGCCTAAGAAGACTGGAGCAAGCCAGCCTCTGCTGGTGTTATCTTGACTTGGTGTCTTAGTCTGGTTTGTTGCTATCACACAGTACATGAGGCTAGAAGGTTTGTAAAGAAAAAAGATTTATTTAGCTCACAATTCTGGCAGTCTAAGAGCATAGCACGAGCAACAGCTTCTCCTGAGGGCCTCATGGCAGAGAGTATCATGGTGAGGGCACAGGTTTGTGTGTGTGTGTGTATGTGTGTGTGTGTGTGTGTGAGAGAGAGAGAGAGACAGAGAGAGAGAGAGACAGAGAGAGAGAGAGACAGAGAGACAGAGAGTAGAGACAGGGACAGAGACAGAATGAGATGTATGGTGGGAGAGGGGATAACAGAGAGCCAAGACAGCCAAATTTGCTTTATAACAACTCCTCCTAGGTAACTCATCTGGGCCCAGAAACCTCACTCACTCCCCTGAGATGGACATGACTTCATTCCGAGGGTGGTTTCTCCAGCGACCTCTCACTAGGTGCCACCTCTTAGAGGTTCCACCGTCTGTCAGTGTCTTTGCCATGGTGCCAACCTTCTGCCACACGATCTTGTGTAGGGGACAGACCAAGCCCAACCACAGCGCCCCCTACATCTCCTCAGGACGCTGCTGAGAGCCCTAAGTGAGTCACATGTGCCAGGCACCGGGGAGCCAGGAGGATGAGAGGTCGTCACTGAAGAACACACTGTCCACTGCAGGTCAGCCAGGTGGCAGATGGCACAGCCGATGGGGCTCTGGAGCCCACTCCTTCCTCTTTCGGTCGGGTGCCTCTCCATGGCTCGGGGCCCTATGCCAGGACCCAGTGAGTGTCCCCACTGCTGTCCAGCCAGTGTCCACCTCTCTAGGCCATGTCCTGCACCTGTGCTTGGAAAAATAAAACCTGTGCTCCTTCCCGTGGTGCCCAGGCCCCCTTCCAGCCTTTCTTCCCTGCACTACTCCCCTTCCATGCCTTCAGCTTCTGCCAGGGTGTCCTGCACATCAGCCATCTGTGTATCACGCGTGGGGTTCGTTCCAGAGCCATGGGCCCTCAGAATACATAAATCAATAGTGTCCCTTTAAACCAACTCTCTTTTTCTTAAATACATTTATCTGCAAGAGAAAAATACACAAATAAATAACAGTTCAAAAAAACCTATTATTGGCTTAAATAGGACACAACTGTAAAAATAAAAACAAAGAAAATAAAACCCTGCTAGGTTACAAGCAGAGCTTGACTGCTTGCTGCAGGCTGAGGGTTGGGTGAATTAGGAGGTCAAAAATGAAATTAGTTGGTGTAGTGACAGCCTATAAGCCAAGAATTCTGGGAGGCTAAGGCAAAAAGATTGTAAGTTTGAATCCAGCCTGGGCAACTTAGCAAGAAAATAAATAATAAATAAATAAAATAGGGCTGGGAGTGTAGCTCAGTGCAAAGGCCCTGGGTTCGAGCAGTCCTCTGTGCTGCATCCTCCTCCACCGAGATGATCAAGTGCTGGCTTTAGAGATGGCTAGGACCAGGCTGGGACTTCCGCACACGGAGACAGGAGCTATCACTTCACGGTTTCTCTCAGCACCCATCTCCTGCTTTCTAGCCAAGCAGGTGACTGGCTATCCTCCCAAAGGCCCTCACGTCTTTGCCCATGTGGTGTCTTTCCAGGAATTCCTTATTTTCGCATTTCTGTTATCATACTTCTTTAACTCTTCCAAAGCCACTGTCTCCAGAAAGCTTTATTTATCCCTTCCACGATCCAGACGTGTGACCCTCGTTCCTTAGTGTTCTGGAATATTTTATCTGTACTTCTACAGTAGAATGTGTCCTCGTATGCTAAAATCTTTTGTTTTGTTTTTACTTTGTTTTGTTTTCAGACATGGTCTCACTGTAGCCCAGGGTAGCTCTGAACTCTCAGCAATCCTCCTGCTTCAGCCTCCCAAGTGCTGGGATTACAGGTGTAAGCCACCACACCCAGCACTGTGATATGTGGAACCAGAGATAGAACTCGGGACCTTACGCTTACCAGGCAGACACAGAAACCACTGTCTCAGCCTCCCAGAGTACTGGGATTACAGGCGTGTATCACCATGCCCAACCAAAAATTCATTTCTCACAATCCTAGAGGCTGGATAGGTCAAGTTCAAGTTGCCTACAGGTTTGGTCTTTGCTTCCAATATGAGGTCTGGAACTTTCCATCCTCTGGAAGGGAGGAATGCTATATTCTCCCATGGCAGATGTGGAATGGCAACAAGGAAATGACTTGCCTTTGCCAGGCCCGTTGGTAACAGCATCAACCCATTCATGAGAGTGGATTTATGACCTGGTCACGTCCCAAAAGACCAACATCTTCCAATGCTGTTGCCCTGGAGATTAAGTTTTCAATATGTGAGTTTGGGGGGATACATTGGGACCCAGCAGACAGGATACTGCACCCCTTCATATTCTTGCTTGACTACCTCCTTAGTGAAGACTCAACCCTTTCCTGTGTGTCACACATCTTCTCGCCTTCTAGGATCAATCTCCATCCTTTCCTGACTCCTTGCCAGAGACCTAAACTATACGGATGGCGTCTTCCAGTTCTTGGCTCTGTGGCCTCCAGGTGGCCTTGGCTAATGAGGTTGTCTGGAAGATCAGAGGGACAGGGGAGGTGGAAGCGCTTAACCCCTAGGTTCTTCCTGCGGGCTCAACTCAGACTCATTTGGGGCCGGTGTGTCTCAATGAGCTCTCCACGACTCTCCCTTCCAGGTCGGCCTTGGGTCTGCGGTGGCAGAATCCCTGTGGTTACCTGTGCAAGGTACTGCACTGTCCTTGTGGGCTCCCTCTGTCCTGCTCAGGCCCTTGTAAATAGTCCCTTTTGCACAGATTCACAGGCTGTTGCTATTGACTCTGCTGAATCGCCAGTTCATTAGGCCTCCCAGCCCTACAGCATTAGGAGAATATCTATACGGTGACCCTCACTGGGGGAATAAACATAGCAATTCAGCCACACACTTGATTTGTATGTGACGGGAGGTGTGAGAAGACTGCACTCTGCACGTTTCTGGAATAGAAAAGCATCAACAGTGAGAACCGCATTCCTTTCCGAGCAGCAGACCTGCGCCTGGACTTAGCACAGTTAGACCCCTGTGGAGGTCTGAGCTGGCCCAGTGAGCCCAGTGTGAGCTGTGTGGAAGATGGTAGTGGACAAATGTATTACTCTCCAGCCACGATGGCCTATGGCCTAAGATAAGCTGAGCACAAAATCCTGTCACCAGGTTCGCGATGGTGAATTGTCACCAGTTCACCACTGGCCATGACTGTGTTGGGTTCTGACCACCCTGAACACAATTTTGACCCCTGATGGCTATTTTCTTCCACCAAGAAGGTGGCACCCAAACTTTTTTTTTTGAGGTACCGGGGATCCCAACGGATCTAGCAAGGACCTACACGGTCATGGGACAGGTCAAGTAGAGAAAAGGACCTCTCCCCTGCATATGTGGACAGGCTCTGCCAAACGGCCGCTAGCAGCCATCCAGGGTGGGCCCATAGCACACACTGCCCCATTCTAACGCCGAACAGGTCACCGATACTGCCCTGTCTGCCACACGCAGCTGTTGGAGACCTTCCCGGCACCTCACTTTCTGACCACAGCGGGACGATTACTCCTAGCTGGCTGCAGTCATAAGAATTTAGGTGCCTTGGGCCTGAACGACTATGTTCTCATCCTCAGCATGTATTTATGTATTAGTCTTTTTTGTTTAAATCTCACTTTGTAATTCCAGCTGGCCCTGCACTCGCTGTATAGCCCAGGCCTGCCTTGAATTCGAAGCAATCTTCCTCCCACTGCCTCCTGAGGGCTGGGATTACAGACGTGAGTCGCCAAGCCCAGCCCTGTGGTATGTGGTTATCGGGGATCGAACTCAGAACCCTGTGCTTGCCAGGCAGACGCTGGAACCACTGAGCTAAATCCCAGGCCCATGTACTAGTCTTCTTGTCTCTAGGACAGCTTACCCAAAACCCACCAAATTAAAGGAGAAGAGGTTTAGGGCTACGGATGTAGCTCAGTGGCACTGCCACCTGACTTACAAGTGCAAAGTCATGAGAACCATCCCCAGTACCACAAAAAAATAAATTAATTAATTTAATAATTTTTTTTAAAAAATAAAGGAGGAGAGGTTTGACTGAGCTTGTGTTTCAGGGGGTTCCTTCCATGAACAGCAGGTTGCAAGGCAGGAACATAAAATGGAGCAGAGTTGCTTAGTCCGTGGTGGCTGGAGAGCAGAATGGGACAGTGCCTGAGAGGAAGGGGCCGGGATCATATTTAGATCCCACGGCCGTGCCTTTGTGACCCACCCAGACACACCCACATACCCCCTGGGACGATCACAAAGCCAGTCAAGCGGACCTCTCAAATAAAAATGAGTACTTGTGCTGCAGTAGTTAACTGTGATGTCGATGTGAGTAAGGAACTTCTAGCTCGTTGGCTTAGCACAGTTCTGGGCAGGACTGGATGACTGACCAGTAAGTCAATTTGCAGAGAGAAGGCCCAGCCTGGGTGCGGTGGCACCAACCAGTAGACTTGTAGCCTGGATGGAACAAGGAAGTCTCGCTTTTGCATCTGTAGAGGAGACCCAGTCTTCTCTGACGCCTTGGGACATCTGTCTCCAGGCTTACAGAACAGACTTTTCAGCTTCCTGATACGGACTCACGCGATTATCCTGCAGGGAGCTCCAGGTCTTTGACCTTTGACTGAATCCTCTGGCCCTCCAGTGTGCAGTGCTGCCCTTTCACACCAGACTCTGCAGCAGCCATTACCAGCCTACCTTGTGAATCCTTATATTGTGTAGAAGGATATATATTCATTACCTGTGTTGTTCTGGTGAGCCCTACCCGATAACACAGAGTTTGGTATCAGGTGTGCCTCTGAAGAAACAAGATTGTAAAGGAGGTCACTTAGAGAGCCAACTCCAGGAAGCTAGAGAAATAAAAGCCAACTCTAGGGCCAGTAAAGCCATTAAAAATAGTAAACCAAAGATAAAATTGCATCCCTGGAGGGACTGAAGGAACCAGTACCATATCCAGGTCTTGAAGGAACAGAGGTGGTGGCTCCCACCATATGCTCATTTAATTCTCCCATTTGGCTGTGCAGCAGACACTGGGTCTTGGAGAACGGTAGTGGGTTACTATAAACTCAGTCAAGGAGTGAGTTCAATTGTGGCCGCTGCACCAAATGTGGTGTCCTTTCTTGAGCAGGTTGACACACTTCCTGGTACTTGGGATGCAGCTACTGATGGATCCTGCAGATGCCTTCTTCTCCACACCTGTCCACGAGGACCTTCAGAAACAATTTGCTTCTAGATACCAGGCCAGTGATACACCTTCATGGTCCTACCTAGAGATCATAGTAACTCTGCGTCACAACTTAGCTCATAGGGATCTCGAGCACCTTTCTCTCCCATTGGGTGTCATCCTGGTCCATTGCATCCATGACGCTATGCTGACTGGACCCTGTGAGCAGGACGTAGTAAATGCTCTGGATTTGTCAGCAAAGCATTAGAGAGCCTGAGGATAGGATATAAAGCCAACGAAAATTCAAGGCTCTTCTACCTCAGTCAAATCTCTAGGAGCCCAGGGGTGTGGTGCACGCAGACATTTTCCTTCTACAGTGAATGAGAAGTTGTCATACCTGGCTCTGCTCCAACCAAACAGGCAAAACGCCCGGTGAGTCTATCTGGACTTTGGAACGAACCACTCCTCACTTCGGTGTCCTACTCTTGCCCATTCACCGAGGGACTGGGAGAGCTGCTAGTTTTGAGCGGGGCCTGGAACAAGAAAAGGCCCTGTAACAGGTCTGGGTCATATGACTCAGCAGATCCAGCGGAACTTGAAGGGCTGCTGCAGGGAAGGATGCTGTTTGGGGACCCCTGCAGGACTCACGAGTGAACTGCAGCAGAGGCCTCCAGGATTTCGGAGCCAGGCTCTGCCGTCAACCGCAGACAACTACCTTGTCCTTGAAAAACAGCTCCTGGCCTGGTCCTAGGCCTTAGTGGAGACTCAGTGTGTGGCCCTGGGACACTAGGTTACCAGGAATCTGGAGGTGCCCCCACGAGCTGGATATTATCTGTTCCACAGAGTCATAAAGTTGGATGTACAGGGCAACAGTCCATCATTAAAAGTGAGTGGTGTGTATGTGGTCAAGCCGGAGCAGGTCCAGTAAATTAAATGAAAGAGTTGTTCCAGCCCCTGGGGCTCCGACTCCTGCTATACTGCCTCTGTCCCCTGCTACATTTCTGTGGCGTCATGGGATATACCGTATAATCAGTGTCACAGGGAGAGAGGCTGGGCCTGGTTCACGAACGGCTCTGTGTGTGATGCAGGTGTGCGCAACAGTGTACAGCGGTAGCACTACAGGCCTTTGTCAGGACGTCTCCGAAGGACACCAGCAAAGGGAGATGTTCACAGCGGGCCAAACCTCGGGCTGTGCATCTGGTCATGTATTTTGCCTGGAGGAAAAAATGTGCAGCTGTGTGAATATGGACCGCTGTAGACCACCCTGGAAGGTCAGGAACATGGGCTGGAATGTGACTGGAAGATCGGTGACAGATATTCAAGGAAGAGGCAGGTGGAGAGACCTCTCCCTGCGGGCAAAGGATGTTCCCATTGTGAATACTCACCAAGAGTGATCTCGGGCAAGAGGACTTTCATGTCAGTGGACAGGAGCACCTGGGCAGCGAACAGCAGTCCACCTTTCCCTCCGGCCATCCCGTCACTGCCGAGCAGACCTATGAACAACGTGCTCAGGGTGAGGGCGGGGAGCGTGCATGGGGCCCCACTCCCAGGGCTGATCCGGCTACAGCCTCCGCTGCACATGCAGAGACCGATGCTGTGTCCCCAGGCTGGCGTCACTTCCCAGGTGACGAGCCAGTGACACGGTGGCAGTCCATTCTACCAGACTGTTCTCATCATGGAAGGAGCAGTACTTTGTCCTTAGTGGCCGAGACCCTCGTTCTGGGTATGGACTTCCCCAAATGTAATGTGTTTTGTCATATCAACCGCACAGGCCCTCAGCGTGGGCCTTACTGTCGTGATAGAATTCCACCCAGCAAAGCTTCTGACCAAGGGACGCATTTCACGGCCACAGAGGCGAAGTGAGGCAGTGGGCTCGAGCTACGGAATCCACTCCTCTTGCCATGTCCTCCCCCTCCAGGAGCAGCTGGATCAGCAGCAGGGAGGTGAAACGGCCTCTTGAGGACTCAGTTACGGCATAAGCGAGGTGGCAGTACCTTGCAGGGCTGAGATAAGGTTCTTCCAAAGAGCTAGAAGCTAAGATTTCACCTATTCATGTTGGGCTCCTAGAACTTCTGAGTAAACAAGCTAAAAATGGAGTTATGGCATTGGCAGAGGTGATTGGCCCAAACTCTCAAGGGGACTATTCCTCCACAAGGGAGGAGAGGAAGGACATACTTGGAGTCCAGGGGAGCCCTCGGGCACCTCCTCGTTTTGACACCCTTTGCTGTTGCGTGCAGTGGGAAACAATGCAGGCAGGATGACACATGGCCGGGAACCTTCACTCACCAGGGGAAGAACCAAGACTTACTGTTGAGGTGCTGGGTGCAAACCAAGGCTTAAAGAATGGGTAATTTTCTAATGCATTAGAAAATAGTTCTAAGCATCAGCTACAGGCCATAACCAATTATAGAAATGAGGTATAAATATGCTAGGCAGGTATCTTGATTCTCTCCCTTTGTAGCATGATGCTGTTAGACTTACTAGTGATTCTTTTTTTTTTTTGAAACAGGGTCTCACTTTGTAGTTCAGGCTGGCCCTGGGCTCAGCCTCCAACTCACATCACAGCAATCCTCCTGCTTCTGCCTCCCGAGTGCTGGGATTACAGGCGTGAGCCACCACACCTGGCACTGTGGTATGTGGTACTAACTGCTGCTGGGCGTGAGTCTCCACATCCAGTATGGTATATGGTTACCAAGGATCGAACCCGGGTCCTTGTGCTTGCAAGACAGGTGCCGGAACCACTGAGCTAAATCCCTGGCCCTCTTTTTTTTTTTTTTTTTTGAGACAGGATCTCACTTTGTAGTTCAAACTGGTCCTGAACTCAGCCTAGAGCTCAGCAATCCTCTTGTCTCTGCCTCCCAAATGCTAGGATTATAGGCGTGAACCACTCTGCCTGGCACTGCAGTATGTAGTTACCAGGGATTGAACCTGGGCCCTTACACTTGCAAGGCATGCACCAGAACCTCTGAGCTAAATCCCTGGCCCTTAATAGTGATTCTTAAGTACTGTTAAATATAGATTATAATGTTTAAGTTATGAAATGTTAGAGTAAACATTACCTAAAGAAAAATCTTTACCTTCTGTGTTTTGGTTGGCAGTGAGCACTTCTGTTTGTATGCAGAATAATTGTACTGAGTTAGGTGTTAATGACGAACCTGCCATTGTATCTGGAGACTGTACATTTAATGGGATGGGCCCGGTTGTCAGCTGACAAGGGCAGGTTGGGATAATTAGCTGTGGTTAACTGAGTTTGAATGCTTCAGCTGATTGGTTTGGCAGGTTCTAGCTGTGCCGGGATGATGGATCCACTGAAGACAGAAGCCCTGGGCGTGAGTGGACTAATGAATAGGCTTGTAGGCCGGATGGAATAAGCAGGGAAGGAAGAAGGAAGGCTTGGTTCAGCTTTGGAGGAGGAGCTGCAGTCTCCGCCATCACCTTCGGAGATCTGCCTTCAGCCTTCCGGCACGGGCCTTCCAGCTTCCGCACATGGACTTGCACATGAACTTCAGTGGCTGATCCTCTGGCTGCCTAGTGCACAGACAGACCTGTGGATTTCACACCTGACTCTGTAGGCGGCCGCTGGAAGCCTACTATGGCCTTGGCTTTTCTCTAACATGCTGGACGTTCTGGTCCTCGGGCCACTATCCCTCCATCGTAAACAGTCTTCCCTTCCGTGCACATGGCCTTGTCAAGCGTATGCAGAATACAATATTAAATCTGTCCAGCTAGTGAGTCCTAATCAGTGCAGTGGCCAGTTGGCAGAGCATTAGCGATGCTCTTTGTATCTGCAGGACGTGTTTTGGGCTGTGGCTCTAGGGCCTTCCTTGCTTGGACATGTAGTGCGCACGGCCCCGGGCAACATTCCCACTGACAAGACGTGCCGGGATTTCACACCCTGGATCTCACCACACATGAAGATTTTCTTCCTATAGACAGGTGGAATCCATGACCCACAGCTGTCCAGCCTCCTGGGGAAATTACCACAGGGGCGGCCGGGGCCCTCACTGCCAAGCATGGATCCTAGCTCAGGCTTTCGTGGTACCCACGCAGCTCTGGACTGTCTTCTGGGTCCGTAGAGTGGCCACTCAGCCAATGTCCCTTGCTGCTCTGGGGTTGACACTGAAGCTGAGGCAAGACACCAAGTCCAGGGCCCCAGGCGATGACCCAGCCTCGTCCTGGTGCCTTCCTCAGACCCGGAGGACTCCAGGGCCAGAGGCTCAGGTTGCCATGGAGGCTTTGTGCTGGGTCTCCAGGCCTTCCTTCCATAACCCTTCTCTGGCTTTGCCAAGAGAACCGTTAACAAGACTGTTAGAAGCCCCTGCTGATCTCTGCTCCTGCTGGGGAGCTTATGATCCATGAACCCCTTGCTCGAGGGATGACCCCCACAGGTATCCGTAGTCTGACATTACTTCCTCCGCTGCTGGTGCAGGCTGCCTCCATGGTCCGCCCAGCCAGCGCAGCAGTCCTGAACAGTCTCTCTGCCTCTGTTCACATACTCCAGTCCGTTCTCAACATAGAAGCTTGCGTGGTTTGAGTGGTCTCCAAAGATGACGTGTTGGGAGCTGGCCCCTAGTGTGGCATGGCTTTAGGCAGTGGAACCTTTAAGAGGTGAGGCCTAAAGTGCAGTGATTCCCTCCAAGGAAGGAATCTTTGCAGTTCGTTGGGGGCCCGGTTAGTTCTCAAGAGAGGGCCGCTGTGAGAGGACAGGCCAGAAGCCACACATGGTGGTACACAGCTGTAACCCCAGGACTCAGGAGGCTGAGGCAGAAGGATCACTGTGTTTGAGGCCAGTCTGAACTACATAGTGAGACGTTGTCTTAAAAACAAAACAAAACAGGGCCAGGGATTTAGCTCAGTGGTTCCAGTTCCTGTCTTGCAAGCACAAGGGCCTGGGTTCGATCCCCAGGAACCACATACCATACTGGGCGTGGAGACTCACGCCCACCCATAATCAGTACCACATACCACAGTGCCGGGCATGGTGGCTCACGCCTGTAATCCCAGCACTTGGGAGGCAGATGCAGAAGGATTGCTGTGATGTGAGTTGGAGGCTGAGCTCAGGGCCAGCCTGAACCACAAAGTGAAACCCTGTCTCAAAAAGAAAAAAGCACCAACCAGCCAAACAAAAGTACAGTGAGAGAAAGGGCAAGCTCTCCCCACCTTCCTCTGTGATCTGTGATCTGTTGGGATCTGATGCAGCCAAGGCCCTCCCCAGAACCAGCCATACAGTTTGAACTTTCAGCTTCCAAAACTGTGAGCCAAATAAACCTCTTGGCTTTTTCAAGAGCTCTCAGCCTTGGGAATTTTGTGACACTAACAGAACACACACTAGTATAGTGCTCCTGGGACAGGTGAGTCAGACCATCTGCTTCTCTGCCCCACACTCTACCAAGGCTGGGGATCTAGTCTGTGCTGTTCATGGACATTCCCGAAGCCCCCCTAACAGTGCCCAAGCCTGAGCAGCTGCACAGTGAGTACAGGTGACAGTGAGTATTTGATCCTCCATTGTGTCCTCACTGAGTGACACCCCAGCATAAGACACAGCAAGCAGCAGATGCCCTGCCAATGCTCACTGATTGACAAAGTGATCAAATGGACAAGTCTGTGAACTGGTCAAGGCTGACTAGCGATAATGCTAAGAATCTTTGTGTACTCTTTGCCAAGAGAGATTTTCTTTTTTAATTGCCCCAATAGCTTCCAACCACATTCTTTCCTAGCAGTCCCGGTGGCAAGGCTGAGAACAATGATCTCCACCCTGGGAGGAGAGGGCTCTGAGACCAACCTTTGCTGGGCATGTTCTGTGTGCAGTTATCAAGCTTCACTTTGGGTAAGTTCTTTCTTTAACCCACACTCTCATCTCAAAGAGCTGGGTTCTTTAAAACCCATTTTACAGATGGACTCACTAGGACTCACAAGAAGCCGAGAAACCAAAGTGACGTGAGAAACACAGAGTGCAGGGGATTTGCATTCTGCAGTCAGACCCAAGGATCTCTCTGGTGGGCGTAGCCATCTGGGATTTTTGAATTTTTCCAAAGGGTAGGAGGTAGCCCTAGAAGGTTAGCAAAAGATGAATATACTGGCCAGGGAGTTAGGTCAGTGGTTCCGGCGCCTGTCTCGCAAGCGCAAGGACCCGGGTTTGATTCCCCGGTAACCATATGACAATACTGGGTGTGGAGACTCACTCCAGCAGCAACCAGTACCACATACCACAGTGCCGGGCGTGGTGGCTCACGCCTGTCATCCCAGCACTCGGGAGGCAGAGGCAGGAGGATTGCTGTGATGTGAGTTTGAGGCTGAGCTCAGGGCCAGCCTGAACCACAAAGCGAGACCCTGTCTCCAAAAACCTAAAAAAAAAGATGAATATACTCCCTCATCTATAGAGAATGGATGACTCCTCTCTTGTGGGGCTCTTGTGGAAGAGATCTTGGGCGATGGGTAGAAAGCCTTGTGAGGCTGGAGAAAGACTTGCCCTTACCTAAAAGCCATTATAAAGGAGGCATCCGAGCCTACGAAGTTGTGTGCATTGGTGTCTACTGCCATCTGGTGGGCATCTTTTGCATGACATGCTGTGGTTTCCGGTCTGACTAAACTAGGAAGTGGCGCATCGCAGGCAGGATGTGGCTGCAGCTGGACCTGGCACCACAGCAGCTCCCGGAGCAGCTGGCAGGTGTCTTGAGGGTGAGGCTTTTGGGACCCTAGAGTGGATGAACTGACCCTGATCCTCAGCCCCGTATCTCCCTGCAGACTTCCCCCTGCGGGGTGCCCTCTTCCTCAGATGTAAAATGGGGCAGGACACACTCAGTTTCTGGGGATTATCCTGCAGCTCAAAGCACCTAACTGAAGACACCTAGTCCTGGACACGGTGTGTGCCACTGCTCAGATGGCCCCGCGGGCTGTGGCTGCGGTGAAGCTGGACCAGCAGGTGCATGGTGAGGGGCCAGGTCCCTGCTGGACATCTGTCACTCTCATTTCCCTGCCTGAACGTGTTTCACCAGCTACACAGTACAGAGGTTGATTGCTCAGGTTCTTGGCCACGGGGGCTGCAGAGGATGATCCAAAGACTCTCCTTTACCTGACCACATACCTGACCCCGCCGTCAGAGAGAGGAGATTTTCACCTGAGCCCGGTGTGGCCACAGAGCAGCTGTCAGGCTGAGTGGAGGCTGATGTGACCTAGAGGTGCAGAGAGTACTCGCTCCACAAAGTACGGTCCACAGACTCGCACCCAGGAGCTTGTGAGACATGTAGCTTCTCAGGCCTCCCTGGACTCCTGGGCTCGGCATGAGCACTTCAACACAATCCCCAGGCGAGCACCTCAGCCAGTGATGCTGCAGCGAGCTGCTCTGAGATGCTGTTTCTCAACTTGGACAACATAGCAGAATCATGTGGAATCTCCAAAACCATGCTGTCCAGGCTGCAGCCCTGGACACCTCCAGAGACTCCAGGTGCACGTCTGTCATCTCAGCACTCTGGGAGGCTGAGGCAGGAGGACTCCAAGTTCAAGCTTGGCCTGGTCAATTTAATGACTGTGTAACTTTGGGTCAAAATAAAAAGTGGAAAAAGACCTGGAGACGGGGCTCAGTGCGGAGACCCTGGGTTCACTTCCCAGTACCAGTAACAGAAGAAGGGGAAGGGGGGCAGAGGAGGAGGGAGAGGAGAAGGATGAGGGAGAAGTTCCTGGGTAATTCTGGGGTATAGCCTTATCTGGTGCTGAGAAAGCAAGTGTCTTTTCTCCTTTGCGTTAACTAAAATCAATAGCGGTGCAATTCCAGAGAAAAGTTGTAATATCTGCCCCAGGGCTGGGCAAAAGTCTGATGTAAAGGTCAAACCAAAACACAGAGTCCACCTTTGTGGGGCCTGTCACTAAGGGGCAAGCCCTGGGCTGCCCGCTGAACAAGCACATTGCAGTTTAATCCTCAGGCCTGTCTGTGAGTTACCATTGTCCCCATTTTACAGATGAGAAAGCAGAGATTGTGAATGTCAACTCACACAAGACATTTGAATATTAGACAACTAGGTCAGACTGTGTTCTGTGGAGCCTTGGAGACTTCAGGGGTCCCTGAGGAACTAGATAGATTTGATGGGGTCTGGGGGGGCCTGGGGTCAGACCCTGACAGCTGCTGTTGTTCCTGTTTCTCCTCCCCAGGCATGGCAGTGCCTCCTTCTGGGAGCTGCTGGGGTCATGTGTGCCCAGTGTCCTGACAGATCTGTCCCCTTCCCTGCTGCAGGGGACCCTAGGACTAATCCCCTGAGCACAGGGCTTGCGGCAGGATTAGTGGCTGGGAATTAGGCTTCACATCTGGCAGCCTCTGGCGAGCTTGTGCAAAGCTCAGAGCCCAGGAAGCCCTGCCAGAGTCTCAGAACACGGGGCTCCAGAGGCCCTGGCCGGCGCGGCGGGGCCCGAGTCGGCCCGTCCTTTGGAGCCTGTGGAAGAGGGTAGGCTGTGGCCAAGAACCCCGGGCCTGGCAGGGTTGTTGCCGAGCAGGTGGGAGGCGTGGAACAGCTGGAAGTCTTGGGCAGGGAGCGCAGCCGGCCATCCTGACTTGTCTAGGCGGGAGGGTTGGTGTCCGGGCAAGCAGAGGTGGGTGGGTGGTGGGGAAACTTCCAAGCCACTGCTTCCCCATGGGTGGAGCCATGTGAATCGAGAGCTTGTTCCTCCCACACCGTGCTGTGATTGTGTTTGTGTGTGCGTGGCGTGTGCCCATTCCTGGAGATGGAATCCAGGGCTTGTGCACTGGCACCCACCCCCAGGGTTTTTAGATAGGGTCTTCACTAAAGAAGTTACACTGTCAAGGTGCTCAGGTTGAGTTTGAACTTGGAATCCTCCTGCTTCAGTCTTCCAGAGAGCTGGGTGTACTGGCCCGTGCAGTTGCTCTCCGCCCCTCTTCCCTTTTCCAGGCCTCTTTTTGCCTGCACTCTGACTCAGCTCATCAGTAGGCGCTTCTAGGGTGTAGACCGGAATCCTCAACGAGCTGGAATCTTCCCTGTCCCGGAGAGAATGAAGGCCCAGGTGAGCACCGCCTGGGAACCCTCCCACCTGTTCCACAGAGGGTGCGCCTGGCCAGGAACAGGCTGGCATCAGCTCCTTGACTGCACAGCTTCTCATGCCTCTGGCCTCTGCCCGGCTCCCCCGACTCCTCCCTGCATCTTGTTCAGTGACCCCTGTCCAGCTCCCCCGCCCCCCGCCTCTGGGCTGCAGTGCTGTTTGTGTCTGTGTCTCCAACTCTAGCACCAGTCAGCGTGTGACTTTCCAGGGACTTTGTGGGCATCACCTTATTTGCCATCACCTGAACTCCAGGAGACCTAGGATAATTATTCCTCCTATTATGCAGATGAGAAAATGGAGACTCTGAGCTAGCGCGAAGCTAGTAAGGGAGGGGACAGAATCAAGTCTTGCTCCCCTGGCTCCAGGTCTACTCCCTCGAGCTGCTGGCTTCCTGGGGCATTCTCGAGTGGGGGGTGAACAAGAGAGAGGGAGTGAGGGCGATAGGGGCGCAGGTGGGGAGCCTCTGGCTGGTGAGGTCTGGGGGAACCTGCATTTCCTAGGTGGGACCGGTAGGAGGAGCTATTGTTCACTGCGAGTCCAATGTAAGCAGCTGGCGAGCAGCTTAGAGACTAAATACAGACTCCCCCTGGGCGCCTTTGGAATAAACCCTGGGTTTGGAGACAGCACGGGCTGAGGCTGCACCGTAGAGGAGAAACGTGGGTCCGAGGTGCAGAGTCCTAGTTGTGTGGAGGACGAGTAGGTGGTGTACGGTACAGGTTGTATCTCATTCCCGCCCACTGCGGCCCACGACCTCAGGCACTGTCTCTGCACTGCCTTCCGCTCTGCGTGGAGAGAGATAGTCTCCTTCCTGGGCCCTCGCCTTCCTGGGCCTTCGCTAGGGGTTTTTGCTCACTGTTCCAGCACACAGGCAAAACCCGTGTCCTGTGACCCTCATCGCAATGGGGACAGAGGCTGAGTCCATCACCTCCCAAATTCCCTTTGGCTCTTTGGTTTGTCCCCTTCCCCCAGCCCAGGACTAGAGACTGACTCTGAGACCTTTATACCTATGTCTCCAGCATTTTTATAATATTATTTTGAGACAGGCTTTGTTAAGATGCGAATTGCCCAGACTAGGCACACTTGCAATCTCTCTACTCTTGCTGGGATTACAGATGTGCACCACTATCCCATCCCTTGTTGCTGTTTTACAGTCTTCCCTCTCCCTAGTTCAGGCAACCACTGAACTGTCTTCTATCCCTTTAGTTTGGCCATTTCCAGAGTGTTGTATGGCATGATATAGTCTACAGCCCTTTGAGTCTGGCTTGTTCTACTTAGCAATGTGGATCAGAGATTCAGTTACATTACTGTACATATCAGTAGCCCATCCCTTTACATGGCTGCATAATATTCTCCTGTGTGGACGTACGATACTTTGCTTATTCATTCACCAATTGAAGGATATCTGGGTTGATTCTGGTGTTTGGAAAGTAAGAACAAAGAGTAGCTTCAGCGTGAACCTCCAGTTCTAGAGCTGGAAGATACTGTTGAAAACTAGTGACATCTTGAGACATCAAAGTACATTCTTTACCAATAGCTCAGTTCTCTTCTTTGACAATGCAAGAAGCAGAGGCCAGGACTGGGAAAGAGGCTCAGCCAGCGTTACATCGGACGCAGAAGGGGTCCCTGAGACCTGACTTGCACAACAACATAAAGTTCAAAGGCAGTTCCCACGAACCAGGAAAAGAGAGGCGCCTGCTTGCATTCAGGGGTGAAGATGAAATGAATTAACATTCACAAATCTTAGGAACAGTGTCTCACACACAGTAAAGGCTGCCTGGTGCTACCACTTATCAGGCAGCTTCCTGTAGGGACCATTGAGCCAATCTCAGGGCTGCACGGATAGACCGGAAATACTTCCCCTGCTCTGCTGGGCCAGCCAGGTGGCCTGACCCACACTGGGCACCAGCTTCCTGGGGGTGGAGATCTTCAAGGCTGCTTGGTGAAACTTGGGGCTGGGAATGGTACCTGGTGCCCAGCCCGTGGTCAGGAAAGGACAGGGCCCTGAAGGGTCAGAGTCCTGTGATCCCTAAAGCTCTGCCAGAGCCTTGGGTGAATATGCTGGAGACTGGGCCTTGGGTTCGAATCTCAGCTCTGCAACTAGCCTTGTGACCTTGGGCAAGTCACTTACCTTCTTGGTCACCTGGGCCTGTGTTTCTGGCCTTCTGGTTGGCTGTGCAGGAGCTCGTGGCTCTTTTGTGGCCCGGGTGGCCATCTGCCCCCCTTCTCCAGTGTCTTGGCCGCTCGCTGACCTCTTTCCCCCGTCGGGCTCCAGGACCTGCTCACCACTTCTCAGCCCTGTCCCCTGCCTGCACCCACCTTCTGCACAGCACAGCCTCAGCTCCACACCTGCCTGGCCTCCCCAACAGCTCCAAACTGGCCCTGTCTCCTTATCAAAACCTTATCAAGGTTTTGGCAGGGCAGCTGCCCCCATGCAGCACCGCCCTGTACCGATAGCTTCGTGCAGGGCTGCTGGGTGCTCCTTCCTCAGTTCAAGGTCACAGAATGTGTTGCTGACAGTGCGTGTGGACGGGGATGTGACAGGGAGGGCGGGCCAGGCAGGGCCACAAAGGAGTTGCATGCTTATGGGTGACCTTTATCCCAACCCCTGGCCTCTCTGGGCATCTGAGGGACCCCGAAGCAGAGGAGGCCACAGGGCAGGGGACCCCCTTGCTGCTGACCCCCGGGGGCCACGCTGTGTCCTCTCTTTCCCAGGCTGGCCAGCAGCGCCACCTAGTGGAAGCGATGAGGAGGTGGCTCTTCCCCGCCTCCAGCGGCTTCCTCTTCCTGCTCTCCGCAGTGATGACTGGCTGCTTCCTGTGGCAGTACCACCTCCCCAAGCTGCGCCCTGGTGAGTGCTGGGCCACCCTGCCAGGCCCTTGTGGGCTGTGAGCAGTGCCAGGAGGATCCTGAGACTGAGTCTCAAGCGCTCCGGCTTCTCCCTCACCGTGGGTCTCACTGACTCAATCTCTGGGTCTCAGCGCTGCCATGTATAAAATGAGAACCCCACTGTCACAAGGGTTTCCTCAAGCTGCCCAGTTTGGGGGCGGACAGAACTCAGGGCCCCCCGAGGTGCAGACAGTATTTCCCTGTCCCTACTGCTAACCACTATGGTCCACTCACCTCTGTTCTAAGGCCCGGAGAGGGGTCCCTGGATGGTGACTTCTTCTTCTTAGAGCCCCCCCTTCCCCAGCTGCTCAAAGACCAGCAAAGCAGCCTTGGGTGCTGTGAGGAGCACCAGGCTCTCTGTTACTTAGGCAACCTGGGAGCCTCCAGCCTGCTGGGATCCTAGGCTCCTAGGTCTCCGCTGATGTGAGGGACGACGTCTCTCTTCATTCCTCGTCACCTGTGTTACACATGTCCCGAAGCTCAGTGGCACTGTGGCCTCTGGAAATTTCACAGAAAGTTTTACAGATATGGTTTTTAAAATTTTCTTCCTTGCCTATCTCACCTCTCTTGTCTAGGGTATAATCATTTTTGAGGGGCTCATGAGTCTCTCAGGTACAGAGACCCCAGGTAGGCAGGCTGGGCCCGGGCTCCTCTGACTGTTGAACTGGCACCACGGCAGCGGAGTGGCGGTGTGTGTGTGGTGCAGCCTGTGACCTGAGCACTCGGGAGGCCGAGGCTGGAAGGTCACAGATGTGAGTTCAGTCTGGGCCACACACCCAGTTCAAGGCCAGCCTGGCATACACAGTGAGTTCACAGTGAGGCTTAGCCTAACAAAACCCCAAATAAAGCAAAAACATAAGAGTAAATTATTAGGGAAAAATTTAAAAAGATGCAAGTAAACAGAAGCCCCAAGTTATTGGAAGCCCCAATTATTGGATTCCAAAGTGTAAAATTACTCTGTTGAACTGCTATAGGAGGTGCTAAACACAACCCAATGTAGGGGTGCACTCCGTCCACCTGGGAGGCCGAGAAGGGGGTTTGCAAGTTGGAGTCCAGCCTGGCAATTTAGTGACTTAGTAAGACCCTGAATCAAAATCAAAAAGGGCCTGGGATGCAGTTCAGTATGAAGGCTGTGGGCTCAATTCTCTGTCCCCCAAACTAAAACAAAAAGGAAACATCCTTGTGCTTTCCCCCAGTTTTGCACAAGTGATCTCCAGACCGCACAGACCCAGGGCCTCACCCTGCTGTGGGCATCGCCGCAGGGGCTGTCAGAGGTCGGCACTCCCTGACTCCAGCCTCATTTCAAGCTTCCTGAGCACGTGGATGCTCACTTGGTCCCCAGCTCACAGAGCCAGGGCTCTAACCCTGTGCCTGCCATCTACTTGTGGAAAAAACCACCCAAAGGCAACTTTCCTGTTTTTTGTTTGTTTGATTTTTTTGAGACAGGGTCTTGCTTTGCAGTTCAGGCTGGCCCTGAACTCATTGCATAGCCCAGGCCAGCCTGGAACTCAGTAATCGTCCTGCCTCTGCCTCCCAAATGCTGGGATTACAAGTGTGAGCCACCATTCCTGGCCAATTTTCCTATTTTATCTGTTGCTAAGTAACAAGCCACTCTAAACCTATTGGCTGATTATTTCTCAACCCCAGGCTGGCCAAAACAGACTGGAGGCACATCTGGTGCCAGAGTTGTCCCTGGCATTTAAGGCCCGAGGCTGGATGGGGCTCCCAGTCCACCCCGACAGATATGCTCAGCGTGAGGACGGACAGGCTGACAGACGGACAGATGTGCAGTGCCTGCCTTGAGGAGCTAGAGCTCGGTCCAGTCATAGCAAGGGAGCTGGCTGGCTGAGCACAGGGAAGGGGACGCGGCCACTGCCAGCTGGATCTGGGGCCCGACGGCAGCCGTCAAGGCCGGGCGCAGTGGCGGTGTGTGCTGGGCCTTCTCTGGCTGGCCCCTCAGGGCCATGGCTGGTCCTGTCCTGCCCTGCTGGCTGGGGAACACTGTCCCCAAGGCACGAGGCTGGCCTTGCTGTTGCCTTCCTCCTCGGCCAGGCTGACCAAGGCTCCTCTCCTGCTCCCGGCCCGCTCACATGTGATGCCCCCTCCAGATTCCTCGGGACCGGAGGCGACCTCTGCTCCTGTGAGGATGTGCCCCCGGCACCCTGAACCCGTGCCTCTGGCTCACCCGCTCCCTGTGCTGAAGGAGGCCCTGGAAAAGGTCGGTGACGAGCCAGAAGGGGACAGGTGTGTGGGTGTGGCCCGGGTGATGGAGGGGCACACCCTTTACAGGCAGTGACATCCATCCAGCCTGCTCGGTGCCCAGCACCAGGGAGAGGGTGGGAAGAAGACACTCACCTGCCTTCTAGAAACCACAGTCAAGGTGATAGATGTTTCTAAGACGGGACAAGCGTGAGGACAGGGAAAGCCGAGGGGGCTGCGGGCTTGGAGTCTGGAGGTGTCTGGGGTGTGAGGTGAATAAGCAGATACCCAGATGTGTGCGTGGGGTCAGGGAGCTTGGAGGTGCAGGGGCGTGCTCCAGACGGAGCGGGAGCAGCATGTGCCAAGGCCCTGAGGCAGCAGACTGAGTACACGGTACACACAGAAGGCTCAGAGGCTAGAGGTGGGAGATCAGGAGGGAGCTGATGACAGAGCCCCTTCCACAGAGGCACTGGAGTGTAACCCAACACAGGCTCATGCAGGCGTGCACGCGCGTGCTACAGCACAATGCCGTGCAGGGCGCCCCTACTCTAGGCTGTCAGGCCTGTGCGCTTAGGTTCCTCACTTAGGAGTCACAGAGGCAACGGTGATCAGAAGCACAAGAGGGGCAGCCTGGTGGGGGACTTGACACTGCCATCCAATGGCCCTGAAGGGGTGGGGTGGTGAGGAGGAGGCGGGATGGCCAATGGGGAGATGCGAGGGGCTCCTGGGGTCACAGTAATTGAAACAGCGTGACAGTAATCGCCGGAGCTGCCTTCTGGGAAGCATGTGGTGCGTCCAGGTGCCATGGTGCCTGTTTGCGCCCACACCTCATAGGTCCCATCTGTGCGGGGGAAACTGAGGCTCAGGGAGGTGAAGTTAGCACAGGTGTGGAAAGCAGAGGCTGACGCGCTCAGCTCAGGATAGGTGTCTGCTGTCATTAGGAAAGGGCCGCAGAGCACAAGGCGTTCACATTGCAGGGACTCAGCTGTCGCGTCCTTTAAATGGGGAGATATGAGCCCTGACTTACTATGAGGATTACATAAAATAATGAGTGAAAAATCACTTTATGCCATGCCTGGCATTTTCTAAATGTCCAATAAATGTTAGCTACTATCATTCCCCTTACATTTCATCATTGAAAATAACAAGGCATTTCAGGAAATGTTCCACGAGGGCTGATGTATGGCGGGTTCCTCAACACAGGGTGTTCGGTTAGGCCCCAGGGGCTTCGGGCAAGGGTTCGGTAGCATCAGTACTTTTAAGCCTCTTCTCTCTCTCTTTTTTTTCTTTTCTGGTATTGAGGATGGAACAAACCTAGAGCTTCACATGTGCTCTCCACCCGTGAGCTGTACCCTCAGCCCCTGAACCCCCTTTTCACTTCGCTATGGAGATGTTTCTTGGAGGAGGCCCTTTGCAGAGCACAGGCCGCGCTGGAGCTCAGGGAGGCGCCTGTGAGGCTTGGGCAGGGGGTGGGTGGGGCTCTGAGACTGCTGACCTCCTTCAGGTGGACAGGATCCTCCTCCGGGCCATGTCCGCCCCGGGCCTGGCTGCCATGTCTGCAGTTGTCATCCACAACGACACCGTGCTCTGGACGGGGAACTTTGGGAGGAAGAACGGCTCCGACCCCAGTTCTGGGCCGCCCAATGAGTACACCATGTACCGGTCAGCTGGGTGATCTGCGGGGCCCTCTGCAGGCTGGGAGGGCAAGGGAGCTGGGAGGTAGGGAGACCCGAGAGAAGCATGTCGGGGGTGTCCATAGGAAAGGAGGTCAAGGTCCGGAGGGGACCAGAGAGTACCCAGTGTCATGCCACAGGGTGGCTGATTGGCAGGAACTCGTCCTGGGAATCTTAGTCTTAAACCTCCTACACAGGGAAAGGACCACACCCACCCACCTCCTGCCCTCGTCACATGCCACCTAAACCCATACCCAGGACCTGCCGTGGATCCCTGTGCAGTGGCAGCAGTGCCCCAGGTGGAGGTGGCTTGGGACACTGAGCTGCACACCGAGTCCCAGCTTCTCAGAGCTCACATTGCAAAGTGGACATTCGCTCCGGGATGATGCGTCCAGAGCGCTGCCCTGCCCAGGCCAGGCCCGACAAGCGCTACACATGCCTCCTTCCTCCGCCCCTTTCCTGAACTGTGATGTAGACAAAGAAGCTGCCTCAGAAAGGTCTAGTAACCTGCCCAACACCACACAGCCAGTGGGAGGCCCAGGACAGATCTGCTAGCCTCTCTGTTCCGATACATTCTCCAGGTCCTCTGTCCAAAGGCAGCTCCCGTTGGAGACGCTGACTAGGGTGGGTCCAGTCCTTTCTAGAACCCCAGGGTGTGGGAGCTGGGAGCACAGGGCAGGGCCCGGCTGTGGAGCCCAGGGTGGCCTCTTCATCTGTGTCCCCATCACGGTGCAGGATCTCCAGCATCTCCAAGATCTTCCCGGTGCTCATGCTGTACCGCCTGTGGGAGGAGGGCACTGTGGCCTCCCTCGATGACCCCCTGGAGCGCTATGCCAGCACCTTTACCATTCACAACCCGCTGGGCATGGCCTCAGCCCCCCAGCACCAGGACACTCCAGAGGGGCTAGAGGAGGTAGGCCCGGCCCCCAGGCCCTCGCCTGTCACCCTCCGAAGGATGGCCAGCCAGCTCTCAGGTGAGTCTCCGGGCTTACCTGGCCTGAGCTAAACTGTCTGGGTCACAAGATCTCAGCCAGGTTCCTGCTCATGCCGGGGTTGGGGTAGAAACATCTCAAGAGGAAAATGCTAAAGTCAAGTCTAGGCGTTTACATCAAGTAGATAAATCAGTGTGCAGGTCAAACTCAAGTCGAGAGGCCGAGATCGGCTTAGCAGGTCTACAGCCAGTCGTCAAGTTTGTACTCTTAGGCTGTCTCGAAAGGAAGACCCAACGCCCTCCAGTGTGCATGTAAAGATCATATGCAGGTCAACACAGCACCAGTCACCCAGCAGAGACACAGGCAAAGGACAGGGACAGAACTGTCAATTCACAGGAGAGGCCCTTGAGAATATGTGAAAATATTCAAAGATGCTCAACCTCATCCACGACATTAGTGCAGGTTAAAACTGCAAGGAGACAACATATTTTCCCCCTATCACTTTGGCAAAGATAAATATAGCCTGAGTTGGTAAAATAGACCCTCTTCTCCTGCAGTGGGGGGTGTAAAGCATGAAATATGTGTGGGGGGGTGGCTGGCCGGCCACACAATGTAAAATATAGGGGCTGCAGGGACAGCACGTGCTTAGCAATCAGCAGACACACATAGACACACACGTACACACACACTACATGCCCTAGTACTCACATGCCTGGTAGGAAGCATGTCCACAATAATTTACTATAGGACTGCTGTAGTTATACAAGATGGAAACAACCTACCTGTCCATCAAAGGGGAAATAAACTATGACAAAAATATACAAATACTATAGCCCTAAAAAAGGGTAAAAATATTCTTTGTGGACTGAGACGGGCCTATAATAATCTTGTAACTTGATAAGAGCCTATAGTGTATGCTACTGCATAAATAGGAGATAAAAATGGATGTACATATGAAATGTTTGTCTATATGTGTAATATACATACCTAATGTGTGTAATGTTTATATTTTGAATCATTCATATATGGAGACGTATGTACCCGTTTAAATTTGCATCAAACATCTTTGGAAGGGAACTAAAGAGTCTAAACCTGAGCCTATCTCCAGGGAGAAGAAATAGGGGCTGAGGAGAACGCTAAGAGGAAATTATTCATTGTATATCCTTTGGTGTTCTTCAGAGTTTGAATCATGTAAATGAAGGGCTTATTCAAAATAACTGACCAAAGCCAGTCGCAGTAAAGGTACGCTAACAAGCCAGGCTGAAGGGGAAAAGGTGGAAGGGCAGGAACAGGCTGGCGCTGGGAGACACAGTGGGGGCCGGAACTGGGCGGACACTTGCCTAAGTACCTCTGCTTAGGACGCGGTTGGGCCCAGGTTTAGGGGCGCCTCCTGTCCATATAACTTTGGGGGTCTTCTTTAAATTAGGACCGGCCTGAGCACTGATCCATGTGGTGGGGGGGGTGGGGGGTGGGGCGGGGGGCTGCGATTCTCAGGCTCCCTCTAGGGGCGTATTGTGGCTTCTTCACGAATGCACCCCGCAGGGCTCTGTGACTGTGTCGTTTCTCATCCTCCCTGACTCCTCTCGTCGTCCCAAGAGGCCAGTTGAGCAAGCTGCTGCCCGAACAACCCTGTTCTAGGCTCTTTCTCACTCTACCCCAGGGCTTCTCCCCACTCCAGAGGCCCTTCATATTTTGTTCTTTTTTGTTTTTTGGGACCGGGAATTGAACTCATGACCTTATGTTTGCAAAAGCAGGCACCAGTATCACTGAGCTAAATGCCCAGCGGCCTTCATACTTTCTCTCATTCCTGCCACATCTGGCAGGGAGACCACTGTGGGCACTCTGGTCCCCTCAGAGATAAGCAAAAAGAGGCTCAGAGAACAGAAACGAGGTCTGGCGCTGTGCAGCAAGTGTGGGGTCCAGAATTTGAATTCAAGACTTGGGGTCTGTCTCACTGTTTTTGCCACAACTTTGTAGTCACCCCTCAGGCCTCCCTCTCAGTCTCACATGGCTTCCAGGAGCGAACCTATCAACCTATCTACGATCAACAGTTCCAGAATCCAGGCCCGTCACATCGCCTCCGCTTTTAACATACTTGTCTGAGCCACTATCATCTAGGCAAGAATCTTGCTGTTTTTTTTTTTTTTTTCTCTAGTATTGGGGATTAAACTCAGGATCTTATGCTTGTCAGGGAGGTGCTATGCTGCTGGGCTATATCGATGGCCTATTGTGTTTTGTTTTGTTTTTCGAGACAGGGTCTTGCTCTGTAGTCCAGCCTGGCCTTTAACTTGTAGCCTCAGCCTTCCAGTTGCTGGGATCACATGCACCACCATGTCTGGCTTTAGTAAGGATTTCAGGAAGTGTTTTCATAAGCTCTCCTGCTTCTGCCATTGTCCCCAACAGTTTGTTTCTATATAGCAAACAGAGGGGCCTTGGCAAATGTGTTGGGTTCCATCATTCTCTGCTTAGAAACCTCTGCCCTGGGCCCACTCTATAGTGAAGGGGAGCTAAGTCCTTCCACGATGGCGTCCTGTAGCATCTGGTACCTCCACGTCAACATCTCACCTCCAGTCTCTACCTTTCTTGTTCCTCCCCAGCCAGCCTGGCTGCTCCAGACTGTCCCTCAAAGGTGCCAGCACGTACCTGCCCCAGGGCCTTTGCATTTGCTGTTCTCTGCTGGACACATGACTGCTGCATAGCTCACAAGCACATCTTCTCTGGATGTCACCTGAGGAAAGGGCACCTTCTCCACGAGGGTGACCACTTTTAACAGCTCCTCTCCCTGACATATTTTTCTCCATAGCACAAATATTTATTTGTTTCTTGTGTGTGCCCTGCACGAGACGGCCACACCATACCGGCAGGGACTCAGCTTTGTTCCCTGCTGAGTCCCCAGCACCTAGAATAGTCCTTGGCACAGGCGGTAAAAATTTACTGATGAGGAAGAATGGAAGGGGCCCCAATCCTGCCATCCTTTCAATACCTGTCACATCCAATAAACAGAAAATTCCAAGGGGAAAGGGAGCCAGTTCCACAAAACATGCTAGATCACTGGCCTCAAGAAATTTGTGGAAACTAAACTTCCCATTGTTGGTAATATTTTTATGTGTGTGGATCAAACGGGGACCTCTTGAATGCTAGGCAAGGGCCACACCGCTAGCCACACCCCTGTGCCTAACAATCATTTTTGGAGCAGTCAGTATGTAACAAGCACCATGTCAAGCATTTTATCCCGTCTAATCCTCCCACCAACCCTGTGACAGGAACTGATCCCTCATGTTGCAGAGGAAGGACTAGGGCTCACAGGGGTCTTGTGACTTCCCCAGTGAAACCCAGGCCCGGAGCTGACCCTGCTGTTCCCTAGGGTTGCCTAGAAGGCTGCGCTCCACGTCCCTGCTGTGGAGGGGCAGCACCCAGGAGGCCCTGAGCCTGC
Source organism: Petromus typicus (assembly GCA_004026965.1). Classification (NCBI taxonomy): domain Eukaryota; kingdom Metazoa; phylum Chordata; class Mammalia; order Rodentia; family Petromuridae; genus Petromus; species Petromus typicus. The sequence goes on along the minus strand of PVIR01004779.1, from coordinate 41,553 downwards.
TCAAGGATGACGTGCTGGTGGCCGACCCGGGAACCAGGTGAGGACCACATCTTTAGGCCTTGTGCACAACAGTGGCCTCCATGGGGGACATGACCACTTGGCAAAGTGCTTCATCTGGGATGGTCATAGTTAGGCGGGACCTCAGGGGTCACCGGATTCGGCCCCATCCTGCCACTGGGAAGACTAAGGCCTAGCGGGGAGGCGTAGCGAGGGGCAGGGGAGCCCAGAACACAGTTCTGTTGGAACCTGCTGTCTTTCCATCCATCATCACATTTATCAAGGGCCTACTCTGCCCAGACTGTTCTGAACACTGACGTGCAGCAGCAGTTAAATCCGACACAAATCCTTCCCCTGGGGTTTGCATTCTGACGAGGGAGATATAGTGAAAAACTACACAAGGCGAATACAGACTTCGCTGTGATAGAAATAAGCGGCACACTGTTGATATCAGGAGTGAATGACGGGGTTTCCAGAGAAGACAGCAGTTGGGCTCCAAGGCCCAGCAGAGGACAGCTGGCACTGTCAGGGCCTCCAGATCTACCTGCCCTGGGCTGTGCCCCTTTTCCCGATTTCCCTCTGTCTCCTCTGAGTGTTGGGCCTCAGGCCTACTCTCCTGAGGAAGGGACCTGGTAGTGCTACAGGCAGATGATGTGATGCCCATGTGTCCCTCCCAGCTCTGCTGGGACTGCAGTAGGGCAGCTCACCATCCAGGCACCTGGCCCAGCACCTAGAGTGCGTGGTAGGTGTGCGGATCTCCGTCCGCTCCCCACCTCCCCGAGGCTCGATCTTCCAGACTGAAACTGCACTTGCCCTGACTGATCCCTGGAGGCCTCGGGCTGGAGAAGGGAGGATGAGACCGACTCGTATTTGTTACTCTTGAGCTACTCGATGACCGTCCGCCTAAGACTTTACTCATGCATTTGACAAAGCGAATCATACCAGAGTGGAAAGGACCGGTACAACTTGTACCACTCTTGCACGTGTGCATCGGTGCCACCCCGGGCAGTGCCCAGCTCCACTCCGGCCTTAGTCTTCCCACCCGAGGATTTCTGAAATCTCTTGACTGACCATCTGGGGTGCAGGTTTCTTCAGAGCTCTGGGGGCGTTTGGGCAGCCTGAGCAGGCGGGATGGGTCGCAGCGGGCCTGGAGCTGTTCCGGGGCCGCCTCCCCGCCACCACCGCTCTCCTTCGTTCCAGGTGCCATTACAGCACGCTGGCCTTCTCGCTGCTGGCGCACGTGCTGGCGGCCCACACCGCCCAGGGTGACTACCAGCGCTGGGTCTCGGAGAACGTGCTGGAGCCGCTGGGGATGGCGGACACCGGCTTCGACCTCACGCCCTCGGTGCGCGCCCGCCTGGCCGCGGGCTTCTACGGCAGCGGGCGGCCGGCGCCGCTCTACGACCTGGGCTGGTACCGGCCGTCAGGCCAGATGTACTCGACGCCCGCCGACCTGGCCAAGCTGGCCGTGGTGCTGCTGGGCGGCGGCCCCCGGCGGCTCCTGCGGCCCGACGCGGCCAAGACGCTGCTGGCGCCGCTGCTGGCCTGCCCGGCCGCCTACTTCGCCAACGAGACGGGCACGCCGTGGGAGTTCCACGCGCAGCACGGCTACCGCGTGGTGCGCAAGGACGGCGACCTGGACGGCTACGCCGCCACCTTCTCGCTGGTGCCCCCGCTGCGCCTGGGCCTGGTGCTGCTTCTGGCCGGGCCTCGGCCTCCGGGGCGCGACCTGGTGGCCGAGGTCTACGACGTGCTCCTGCCAGCCCTGGAGCGCGCGCTCCGCCAGGCCGAGCGCAGCCCCGCGCCGCCGCCCAGCGCCCGCCCCTTCGCCGGCTTCTTCACCTTCGCCAACCTGACCTTCTACGAGGTGCTCGCCGGGCCGGCGGGCGAGCTGCGCCTGCGCCAGTTCGGGCCCCGGGTGGAGGCGCTCGTGCCGCCCGCCTTCCGCACGCTGGGCCTGCGCCACGTGCGCGGCCGCGTGTTCCAGCTGCACGTGGCCCGCGAGTTCCCGTGCGCGCTGCCGCTCGGCGACGCCTGGCTGTCGCTGGAGGCCCAGCACGGGCAGCTTGTCAACTTCTACCCCTTGGATCACCACGGCCTGTCCCCGGGCTTCGACGTACCCGGTCTCAGCACTTACCAGGTGCTGCGCCTGCAGCACAAGCCGGTGTTCAAGACCCAGTGACCCCGGGCGCCGTATGGAGCCCGCGGCTCCTTGGCCTGCAGCTTTCCAACCTGAGGAGGCTACGGAGATGCTGAGAGCTCGAGCAATTGGCTAAGTAGGGTGGGCGATGCCACTTGAGGTGTCCTGGACCATAACCAGTTTGCAAACTTTGTCCACGTTGGAGGAGGAGTTAGGAACAGAAATTTAGAGCAAGCATTTAGAAATGTTAGGAAGCATTTAGAAGTTTTACTTTGTGTCTCTAGAACCTAAGACAAAATGTGGGGTTTCGTTTTGTCTTTCTTCTCCTCCCTTTGCGTTTCGGAGTCAAAGCCTGACTACATAGTCCAGGCCAGCCTCATACTCAAGATCCACCTGTCTCGGTGTCCTGAGTACTGGCATTTCAGGCGTGTGTCACCACGCCTGTTCTGTGTTTTAAGAATCAACCACATGGTGTTATCATTTCCCTAAAATGAAACACATTAAGGTACAGTTAGCACTGGAGGTAGAACCTCGGGCCTCATGCATGCTAGGCAAGCCCTCTGCCATGAGCTAGACCCCCAGCCCCAGTTGGGTGGTTTTGACAAATATTTATACCCACCGTAACAATCAAGATACAGGAAATCTCCATTAATCCCCAGAGATGCCCTCTACGATTCCTTTGGAGTCAGCTCCCTTGCCCTCAGCCAGCCGGAGACAACGGCTGATGTGCTTTCTGTCACTCTAGGTTAGTCTCGCCTGTTCTAGGATTTCATGTACATAGAGTGGTACAGTGGCGTTCTTTGTGTCTGTCTCTCGTGGCTCAGCAGGCTGTCTCTGTGGGTATATCAATAGTTGGCTGCGCTTTATTCCATTATATAGATATGCCACGACGCCTGTATCTTTTCACCTGTTGATGGACATTTGGGCTGTTTCCAGATGGGGGCTATTGTGAAGAAGCATTATTGTACTAGTCTTTTTGTAAACGCTTTCCTGTCTCCTGGGTGAGTTTCTAGGTGTGACTGCCATGCGTTTTCCAATGCATTTGTATTATTTTACAGGACTACACAGCAGGAAGCCGGTTCAGTTGCCCACACTTTTGGCTCATATGTGACATTGTCAGTCTTTTTAATTTTAATCATGATGGTGGCTGTGAAGTTGTTTCTAGGTCACTGTGGCTTTTACCACACTGTTTATTAAACTGTGAAAGCTTTTATCTATTTTTTATTTTGGTGGTACTGGGGGGAGGGACATAGGGCCTTTATACTAAGCTACATCTCCAGTCCTTTTTTATATTTGAGTTCTGAGGCAGGGTCTTACTAAATCACTGAATTTCCCAGGCGGGGCTCCAATTTATAATTCTCCTGTTTCAGCCTCCCTGAGCGCTGGGTTTATAGGTGTGTGCTGTTACACCCTGCTAAAAGCTCTACCTATTTTGGATACAGATCCTTTGTCAGATATATGTATTGCAGACATCTTTCCTGAATTTAAATTGGATTTTTTACTTTCTTAGTGCTGCCTTTGAAGAGCACAGTTTTACATTTTGATGAATTTTATGCCTATTGAACCCAATACTGAATTTGGGCTTATATTTTGTATATCTTTTAAAAATTGTCTTTTTAATTTAATGCAATGATAGATTCTAATGCAAGATTAAGAAATAATTAGTGTACCTTGTAACCAGTTTTCTCCAAAGAAAAATCTTGCAGAACTATTGCAAGCAAGATATTGATGTAAGGTAGTCAAGGTTCAGAACATTTTTCCCAGCACAAGAATCTCTCCTTGACCTGGTTGGTCACCCACTGACCAACCCCACCTTGTCCTTCATCATGAAAACAGCCCAGTCTGTTCTGTTTATAGCATTTCCTCGTGTTAAGAATAGTGTAGGGAAAGGAGAAAAAATGAGAATTAAGTCGTGTCATATACTGGTACAAATTCTTAATGTTTAACATGATCATGATGTGTATATATAGTGTACCAATAAAGACTTGAATTTAAAAAAAAAAGGAATAGTGTAGGGCTGGGAATTTAGCTTAGTGGTTCCAATGTCTGCTTTGCAAGTGCAGGGCTCTCAAGTTCGATCCCCGGTAACCATAAAAAAAAAAAAAAAGAAAAAAAGAATAAACAGTCACCCAATATGTAAACTTTAGAAATTCTTTCTTCCATAGTACAGTTTGAGGGAGAATCATTTCAGATTGTTGCAAGTGTTCATTATTTTTTTCTTTTCTTTTTTTGAGACAGGCTCTCACTTTGTAGTTCAGGCTGGCCCTGAGCTCAGCCTCCAACTCACATCACAGCAATCCTCCTGCCTCTGCCTCCTGAGTGCTGGGATTACAGGCGTGAGTCATCATGCCCGGCACTGTGGTATGTGGTTACCAGGGATCAGACTCAGGACCTAGTGCTTGCCAGGCAACCACTGAGCTAAATCCCTGGCCCTATTTTTTTTTGGGAGTAGTGGTTCCATGGCTTCCCAAGCAGGGATGTAGCACAATTTGTCTAACCATTCCTGGACATATGGGTGGTTTCCAGCTCAGGGCTGTTCTGAGTTAAGTTGCTCTGAGTCTTTGTTTACAGGCTTTTGTGTGAACTTGTTTTTATTTGTCTGGGCTAAGTGCCCAGGAGTGCAACTGATGCCACGGGGCAGTTCCGTGCCCATTTAGTTAAGAAAAGGCTTTCCAGATTGACCGGATTGTCTCAGTTTGTAGCTAACAGTGTGTGCGTGATCTGATTTTTCCATACCTTTTGCCAGTATTTGGCATTGTCATTTTTTAAAAATAGCATTATTAAATTACTAAACTGCAAGTGGCCGGACTCTGATTTATGATTTTCCTGCCTCAGTCTCCCAGAGTGCTGAGATGACCAATGTGTACAAACTTCTGTTTTTAAAAATTTTTAATAATTTTTATAGATGTGTAGTGATATATAATGTTTTTAATCTTCATTTTCCTAACAGCGAATGATATTTAACATTTTCATGTGTTTTTGTTTCCATTTGTATATGTACCCTCTTCAGTGAACTGTCTTCTTTTGCCCATTTTCTAAAAATTCCTTTAAACATTAGGTGTTGAATTTTAAATGCTCTTTGTGGAATATAGTTTGTAAATATAGTCTAGTTTGTAGCTCATCTTTTTTCATTCTGGCATCTTTTGAAGAGCCGCGTATTAACTGTTTGACCACGTTCGATTGTGGTCGGTTGAATAACGATTCCCAGAAGATGTATACATCCGCGTCTCTGGAGCCTGTGATTGTCACGGTCTGTGGCAAAGAAAGGACTTTGCAGCTGTAATTTACTTAAAGATCATGAGATAAGAGGGTTGCATTGGAGTACTGAGATGAGTCATAAATTCGATCGCAAGCGTCCGTATAAGAGGGAGCTAGAGGACGATTTGGTGTGGAAGAGGAGGCAACGTGGTCGCGGAGGACGACTGGAGTGTTGGAACCATAAATCAAGGTCTAGAAGAGGGATCGATTCATTCTCTCCTGTAGCCACTAGAGGGAGCGTGGCCCCTTGATTTTGGCTGAGGAACGCTGATTCCAGACTTCTGTCCTCCAGAGCTGTGAGACAATAAATTTCTGTTGTTTTCAAACCGCTGATCCTGTGGTAGTTTGTGACAGTAGCTGCGAAAGTCAGATATACTGATGTATCAGTTTTTGCTTTTATTGATCATATGCTTTTGATGTTAAGTCTAAGACTTCTTTACCCAGATCCCAGAGATTTTCTCCTGTGATGTTTTCTAAAAGTTTTATCATTTTTGAATTTTATTTTATTTTTATTTATTTATTTATTTATTTTAGGTTTTTTGAGACAGGGTTTCGCTTTCTGTGGTTCAGGCTGGCCCTGAGCTCAGCCTCAAACTCACATCACAATCCCCCTGCCTCTGCCTCTCGAGTGCTGGGATTACAGGTGTGAGCCACCACGCCCGGCACTGTGGTATGTGGTACTGGTTGCTGCTGGGTGTGGGTCTCCACACCCAGTATTGTATGTGGTTACCGGGGAATTGAACCCGGGCCCTTGCGCCTGCAAGACAGGCGCTGGAACCACTGAGCTAACTCCCCGGCCCTGAATTTTATTTTTAAGCTTGGGATCCACTTTGAGGTTTGGGTTGTGGTTTCTGTGTCTGCCTGGGGGCATTGGATTATTTCAGTGCTGTTACTTGAAATAGCTATTTTTCTTCCATTGAGTGCCCTTTTCACCATGGTCAAAATCAGTTGGACACATTCGCATTGATCTGTTTCTGGGTTCTCTGTTCTGGCCAGAGACGGGAGCCACGCTGAGATTTGTTCACGTCTACTAATGTTCAAAACGTGAGCTCTCTTCACATCTAAAAGTTTGAAACTCGGATGTTCCTAAGTCGGGGACTCACAGTATTGATTTGAAATTGCCATTTTTGCCATGGTGAGTATTCCAGTCCGTAAATACAATATGCCTCTCTTTTGTTAATATCTTGGTTTTTTTCATGAGCATTTTATACTTTTTGAGCATATAAATTCCATACTTCTTTCATTAGCTTAAACTGAAGTATTTCATTATTTTGAAGAGTTTAAATGCTTTGCATTTTAAATATACTGTCCACATATTCAATGATTTCCTTTTGCTTGTGTCCTCTGTCCTTAGTATTCATTCATTCATTATAGGAGACTTGTTTTTTTGCTTTTGTTCTTGTCAGAATCTTAAGGATTTTCTATGTAGAGACAACCATACTGTTTAATAAATAGGGGCAGTTTTGCTTTTTCTTTCCAATCTATATACCTTTTAATTTAGTTTTCTTAGTCTATTTCACTGGCCAGAATTTCCAGGACTGTTTTGAATAAGAAAGGCAAGAGTGGAGATACTTACCTTGTTGCTAAACTTTAGGAAAAAAATATTCAGCCTTTTAAGTCAGGCCAGCTGGAGGGGGTTTTTTGTAGATGCTTTTCATCAAATGGAGAAAATTTTCTTATTTCTGGTTTTATGATTTTTTTCTTTCTTCTTCTTTTTTTTTTTTTTTTTTTTTTTTTTTTTTTTGCAGTACTGGGAATTGAACTTGAGCCCCTTGTGCTTGTAAGGTAGGTACGTTACCATTGAGTTAAATCCTCAGATTGATAGTCTTTATTAAAAATCAAAAGTAGGTTTTGATTTTTTTTTTTTTTTTTGAGACAGGGTCTCGCTTTGTAGTTCAGGCTCGCCAAGCTCACTATGTAGCCCAGGCAAGCCTTGAATTTAGCAATCCTCCTGACTCTGCCCCCTGAGTGCTGGGATTACAGGTGTGAGTCAGCATGCCTGGCATTGTTGTATGTGGTTACTGGGGATCAAACTTGCAAGGCAGGCGCTGGAACCACTTAGCTAAATCCCTGCCCTTGAATCTTGTAAAATATTTTGTTGCACATTAATTGATATGATCACATATTTTTCTAATTAACCTGCTAGATTACATTGATTTATATATATTTTTAAAAAGTATTGAATCAGAGCTAAGGATGTGGACCAGTGGTAGAGTGCTTGCTTAGCATGCATGAGGCTGAGAATCCCTGGAATTAATCTCACTTGACCATGGTATATAATTGTTTTCATATATTGCTGAACTGTTATCTGTTAATATGTTGTTAAGGATTTTTTGGATCTGTATTAATGAGGGATACTGACCTGTAGTGTTCTTTTGTGTGTGCTATTGTTGGCTTTTGAGTCAGGAGAATAATATCTTCACAAAAATAACTAGGAAATGTTCTTACCTCTTCTATTTCCTGGATGAGATTGCTTAGAATTTATATTAATTCTTCTTTAAGTATTTGGTTCTGGGCTTGGAGATATTTTTTGGGGGGGGATGATTAAATAATATTAATTCAATTTTCCCAATGGTTATAGGGATATTCAAATCATCTATTTTGTATGAATGAGTTTTTGTAGTCTTTGCTTTTCAAGGAACTGACTGTTGCCCACTTTATGCCTGTGCCATTATTCGTGGAATTCCCCGACGGTCCTTTTGACTTGCACACATTCTGAAGTGATACCACTTAATTTCTCATTTTGATAATTTATATCTTCTCTTTTTCCTTTGTTTATCTTACTAGAAGTTTGTCATTTTTACTGATTTGTAAACACATTTTTTAACTTTGATTTTCTTTATTAGTCTTTCTGTTTTCGCATCTTTGATTTTTTTGTTTTTGTTATTTTTTGGGTTTTTCTTGGATTCTTGACATGAGAACTTAGGTTATTGAGATTTTTTTTTGTTTTGTTTTCTGATGTAAGCATTCTATGCTGTCCATTTTCCATTTGACACTGGAAAATGTGTTGAATTTAATTTTCATTATGGTCAAGGTATTGTTTAATTTCTTTCCAAACTTCTCATTTAACCACATGGATTTCTTAGAATTGTGTTGCTTAGTTTCCAAATGTTTGGAGATTTTCCTGTTATCCTTATGCTATTGATTTCTAGTTAGATTTCACTTTAGTCAGAGAACACATTGTATAATTTCTTTTTCTTTTTGAGACAGGGTCTTGCTGTTAGTTAAGGCTGGATGTTAATTCACGATGTGGCCCAGGCTGACCTTGAACTTGTGGTGCTCCTCCCTCAGTGCTGGGATTACAAGTGGGTCCCACTGTGTCTGGCACTTTGAATGATTTCAGTTCTTTCCAAATTTGTTGAGGGTTTGTTCCTGAACCTCCATTTCCAGCTCTGTGCTAAGGAACTCAGTAAATTGGTAGTTTGAATTGGCCTTGGCAAGACTATTTGTGTGCAGAAAATGATAAGTTTCTACACGAGAGCTTGATTATTTTTCTTGTTGATTGCCTGGGTACAAGGAGACGATGGAGTGAATGTTAATGCAGATAAAGTTTAAAGTACATCATGTGTGTAGCCATTATGTCATTCATATCACAAAAATCAAGGAAATAATCTTACAATACAGTATCTGAAAACAATTCCCTGAATCAGGAGAGAAGGTACTCACATTGTTGAAGAATTAGTGATGTTCCACTATAATGTTAATTGTATTTTACTCCTTAAGTTCAATGAAAATGCCAGCCAGCATTTATGAACTGTACTTGAAGAGTTGGTTGGAAACACTTCAGAGCCCGCCCGTGAGCACAGCTGTCTCTGGAAGGATGGGAGTGTTCGGTGACAGAATGTATATGGTGGGGTGGCACAGAGTGGCAGTGTCCCCTGCACACTCACTGCCAGTAAACTGGCAGAATATTACAAATAATATGCATGCTAGGAAACTACAGCCACAAGACAAATTTCCATCTTAGCTAGCATGAGTTCTTCCGGTAGAGAGATTCTGAGGCCTACGGGCTAAACCTCAGATATCCCATTACTAAGTCAGAATGCTACCAGAAGGAGTAGCATGTCCCTATAATCCCAGCACTCTGGGAGGCTGAGGCAGGAGGACTAAAATTTTCAGAACCTATCTCAATAATAATAATAATAATAATAAAAATGTCAGAGTGCAGACTTGAAAATGTCCAGGATGGCTGATATCTCTGTTTCTTGTCCCACCTCTAAACAGATGCACTTTGACTTGCTATGGTGTTTACATTCTTGAAAACACATCATAAGTTGAAAAGACCCTAAGTTGAAAGTACGCCTATTATACCTAACTTACTGAACACAATACAAGGTCTGATCAAACTCTATAGGAAATATTTAATATAAAATGTATTATAGTAAAAGACATATAACCAAGAATCCCACCTCACTTCGAACACACCTATCCCATCATTCTTGCCTCCTTCTGAGGCAGTTCTAGAGGTCCCTTTCATCAGTGTCTTTACCAGATGTGGAAAAATACAGTCGGGCCGGGGATGTAGCTCAGTGGTGCCGCTGCCTATCTGGCAAGTGCAAGGTCCTGAGCTCAATCCCCAGTTCCACCAAAAAAAACAAACAAAAAAACCTGCCCCAAAACAACAACAGAAAAAAGCAAAAGTAAAGCAGTCTGATGTCTCCTCATCCACTTATTCACAGGATCTGGCACTGTGTGACTTCTGTCTTTTCCCTTAAATTAAAATGACCGTGAAAGATGAATACTTTGAATTGACTGAGGACACTGAGGCAGCCACAGAAGCCCAACTAGAGAAACTTATGAAAGAGGACTTTCAGAACTGCTTCAGAAAGTGGCAGCACGGGTAGGATGAGTGAGTGTGTGTGAGGTGGGGAGGAGGATTCGAGGAATATTCGTGGTAATGTGTCTTTTTCTGTAATAAATTTTTACAGTCTACTCTGATCATGCTTCACTGTCTATTCTGATCTGTCTATTCTGATCATACTTCAAAGTTCAGCAACACAGTATGCTGTAGTGTCACCATTACTGCTAGTGATCATGTGACTAAATGGGGGCCACCTACTACTGCTGGAGAATATTGTATTATGTATCGCTAGTGTGGGGACACATCACAACTCAAAATTCAAAACACAGTTTCTACTACATGCATATTGATTTTGCGTTATCTTAAAAGTAAAAAAATCACAAGCCATACCATTTCTTTTTTTTTTTTTTTTTATGTTTTTTGAGACAGGGTCTCGCTTTGTGGTTCAGGCTGGCCCTGAGCTCAGCCTCAAACTCACATCACAATCCTCCTGCCTCTGCCTCCCGAGTGCTGGGATTACAGGCGTGAGCCACCACGCCCGGCTCTGTGGTATGTGGTACTGGTTGCTGCTGGGGTGAGTCTCCATACCCAGTATAGTATGTGGTTTCCGGGAATCGAACCCAGGCCCTTGCGCTTGCAAGACAGGCGCCAGAACCACTGAACTATATCCCCGGCCCCAAGCCATGCCATTTCAAGTCTGGGGCTAATTTGTATCTGTAGTTCCCCACACCTTGGCCAGGATCTTGGCTAACAGGAGCCCCTCTTGGGGCTTCAGGAACCCCAGCTCAGAGCCATGGCCTGTTACCAGGCTCTGCCTCCAGGGGGCAGAGTGGTTCCATGGAAGGATGCTCCCAGCTCAGCGCTTAGTTCGACTCTGCCTCTCAGTCAGTGGACAGGCGGCTCTGGGAATAGTAAGGGGCGTCAGTTGTGGAGACCAGCTGTCTGCTGGACTGGACACAAGGCCTGTGAGCAGTTGACTGCTGTCCCTTCTTAAATCCGAGGCCTTCAGTTGCCCTTCTGCCACACTGCTTATTGCATGCTCTACGCTGTGGAACTTAACCCAGCTGGAGTGCCCTCCCTTCCTGCCTTGAGTTCGCCTCCTGGCTGCCTCACAACTCCCAACCTCCAGCAGGACTCCAGTCCCAGCTCCTGACGCTTTCAGTAACCACGTGTACTGATGCTGCCAGCACCCGGCACTTGGGTCCCGACCTCCTCTGTTTCTATCCACGCTGCCTTTCAAGGTCATCCTTCTGACCTTGAGGTCAAGTTCCTGGGTCATCTGACTTTTAACAGCTGCTTCCTGTATTCCTCAGTCACTTGTACGGTGCTTGTTCTGACAGTTCTGCCCTCTCCCCCGGGGTAGAGTACTGGTCCTGCCAACTTTGCAGCAGCCTCCTCGGGCACCCTGTGCTGCACTCTGCCCCTGGCTGGGTCCCCAGGTCCAGTGTTGGGCTCACTCTTGGATCTACTTGTTGCCTTTGTCCTCTGGCTTTACCAGATCAGCTGCCCAAAGCCTGGCCCCATGTGGATCTCCACGGTGATGGGTCCCCACTCACACTCACGTATGCAGCTCTCGAGCAATTTCTAAGCAGCCTCTGGAGCGCGACCAAAGCGAGGTCTCCCTGCCCCCACCACACCTCTCCTGCTCTTTGCCCTACTTTAGGTCATGGGTGCCCTGGCTTTCTTGTCGCTCTGGCCCTTTGGAGGCCTTCATGCCCACACGTTCTCCCACCCACGACAGGCCGTGTCGCCTCTACTTCCTCTCGGTGTGGAAACCAGTCGCTTCTCACCACCCCCACTCCTGCCGCTCTGCTCCAAGCCACCATCCTGTCCCTCCACGTGGGAACAGGGATGGCTTGTCTCCCCATCTCCACCTCCCGCTCTGGGGTAGTTTGTCTTATGCTCAGCCTGGCAGGCTGTAGTGCCAAGCCACTGAGATGTAAATCCAGGTATTCTGTGGATGGGATTAACAGCTATGATCAACCAGGTGACTTCAGGAGATTATCCTCTGGGAACCGGCGGGTCTCCTTTCATCAGCAAAAGGCTTCTAGGGCCGGAGAGTTAGCTCAGTGGTTCCGGCGCCTGTCTTGCAAGCGCTAGGGCCTGGGTTCGATTCCCCGGTAACCACATAACAATACTGGGTGTGGAGACTCACGCCCAGCAGCAACCAGTACCACATACCACAGTGCCGGACGTGGTGGCTCACGCCTGTAATCCCAGCACTCGGGAGGCAGAGGCAGGAGGATTGCTGTGATGTGAGTTTGAGGCTGAGCTCGGGGCCAGCCTGAACCACAAAGC